>OY856187.1:115983407-116108407 GCA_963693315.1 Diogma glabrata
AAAAGTGTAGAAGTGGACTTTTCAGTGGACAATTTAAAGTTTTTGGTTTTAAACCATTCATTCAAGGTGTTGAGGTAGGTGTTAAGGACATTGGTGAGTTGTTCCAGGTTGATTCCTGTTGCAAGCACCGTGCAGTCGTCTTCATATGACGTGATAGTTATTCCTTCCGGTGGTGCAGGTAAACTACTTAAGTAGAGGTTGAATAATGAAGGCGAGAGAACTCCACCTTGTAGAATTCCTTGTCTGAGTACTCTCATCTTAGATCTAGAGTTAGGGAACTCAACGTATGTTTGGCGGCCTCTGAGATAGTTGCATAACCAGCGTTTTATTAGACCTGGCAGATTGGTGTTGAATATGTCGTTCAGTAGTGCAGCGATATCATGTTGTGTAAGCGTTTTACTTATTGTTTGCACTGCCAAATCAAATTTTTTTGTTCTGATTTTCGATCTAAACGACTTAAATAAGCTTGGTTATTAGATATTGTGTTGATCACTTCGACCATCCTTTTCTTCTTAATAACTGTCTCTTCGCTACTTCCAGGTGAAGATGATTCGCTTGATTGTGACGATTCTGCAGTGATCTGGAGATTCCCTGCTTAAACTATCCTATTGAAAAACATAGTTTAATGGGAAAATTGCATCGGAAATTTCCTATAAAATCCTATTAAACAATTTTTTTCCTTTTGAAATCGATTGAATCCTATTCAATTGTCCTATAGAAATATATAGAATCCTTTTAATAGAAATGAAAACATTTTTATAGGATTATAAATTTTTCAATGGGATTGACTACATTTTAATTGATTTTCTGCGTCCTTCAAATAATAGGACTAAACACATTTTAAAGGGAGTTTTTTAGTCTTAGAATTTATGTGGAATCCTTTTCGATTCTTAATGGGATTGACTATGTTTTAATGGGAATTTCTAAAACCTTCCCATTTCTTATTAAATAATAATCAATTATAATAAATACAACCTTGATCACTATTATTATGGTCTTTCAACCGAGAAGCGATAGCTAGAACACATTAAACGATTTAAAGTATATATTTCTTTTTCTGTCGTAAAAAAATTGTCTAACTTGTATTTTGCTTTTCAATTACGTTCATTCCTTTAAAAATATTTCAATAGGAAAAGTCTGATATTTAAAGGATTATGAGCTTAATTCCATGTTCCCATTGAATATGAGTCTTTCCTACCCAACATTTTTATGAAGTAAAGAATTTATCCACGACTACTAAAGAATATATACTTTCCATGCGTATATCTTTCATTGTAATTGTATTCAAGATAGTATTTAACCCCCCTGGTTAGATTTTGTGCCGACTTTTCTTTCTATTTTTTTTTTCGATTGAAAAAAAAAAAATTCTAAAATTAGCTTATTTTACATAACTTTGCGTTAAAATTTTTTTGGATTGTTTTTAAAATCTTAAAAATTGAAAAAAATTGTACAAAAACAATCGTTAAGTGTATTTGCGCAAGTATTAAATTATTTTTAACAGCTTAATAGTAGATTCTTGTATGAGCTTAGAATGAAGGCAATTCTTCACGAGGATGAAGTTTCCCGGAACAAGCGTAGCGAGTGGAGGGAATCATCCGAGTGAAGAATTGCCTTCATCCTAAGCGAATACAAGATACTATTTTATCCACGACTACAAATATTTCAAATAATTTCATTCAAGTTTTCCTGTAAAAGTTTATATCGCCATATTGAAATATTTCTATGAAAAGAAAAACAAAATAAAACATGTTTTTTTATTTTATATGTATTGTTCTTGTTTTATGTTGTTTATATTACTATACCAACAAATCAAGTTTTTAATTTGTTAGGGAAATTTTGAATAAATAAAGCGGAATGAAATAAATAAAAAAGAATTTGATATACAAAAAATTCATCAAATTACTCCATTATTGAATTTTGTTGTAATAGTTAAGTCTTTTTCTTCGTCGGAACAATCCATACAACACAGTACAGTTAAGAAACCAACGTTAAATCGAGGAAAATAATTATAATATTTAAATTTTTAACATTGTAACAACGATACTTTAATAAAATAATTCAATCCTGGCTGTAAATACACTTAACGATTGTTTTTGTACAATTTTTTTCAATTTCTAAGATTTTAAAAACAATCCAAAAAAATTTTAACGCAAAGCTATGTAAAATAAGCTAATTTTAGAATTTTTTTTTTTCAATCGAGAAAAGAAAAGTCGGCACAAAATCTAACCAGGGGGGTTAAATACTATCTTAGTTGAAGTTTTTTTTGAGACAAAAAAATTGAGAATCGAAGGTTTCGGACTTCGAAAAAAAAACGTTTTTTTTGAAAATATTGAAATATTTCATAGATCCTGACATCTGCAAAATTTGTTGTATTTTTTTCTAAAAACTGCATTTAAAAACAAAAATTTTGAAAATAAAAAGGTCCCAAACGGTCAATTTTTGAAAAAGTTCTAGCATTTAAAAAAAAAAGAGCGGTTTTTTCTAAAAATTCGTAACTTTTTTTGAGTTGGGTAAAAAATCTGAAAAAATTCAGAAAAATGTCTTTGGTAGGGTAGAAAATGATAAAAAATTTTCAGCGAAATCGAAGGGGGTCGGGCCGAAACCTCGGTGATTTGGCATGGAATGCCCCATTAAACAAGATAAAACAAGAACAATACATATAAAATAAACAAACATGTTTTGTTTTGTTTTGTTTTTCATTTCATAGATTTGTTTCAATATGGCGATATAAACTTTTACAGGAAAACTTGAATGAAATTATTTGAAATATTTGTAGTCGTGGATAAAATAGTATCTTGTATTCGCTTAGGATGAAGGCAATTCTTCACTCGGGTGATTCCCTCCACTCACTACGCTCGTTCCGGGAAACTTCATCCTCGTGAAGAATTGCCTTCATTCTAAGCTCATACAAGAATCTACTATTCTCAGTTGATCCCATTAAAATCGTCCTTTTCCTATCCAATTTGCATCAATATTCTATATGATTGTACCTTTTCTAATGGGACAGTTTAAGGAGGGTTAGGTGATATGAAACTTGGATTTGATGTTGATGGTTTTGGTGGTGACAATAAATTGGATGGTACACTATTTTCGATTGTTGATTCAACATATTCATTACTACTTTTGAAGTTCATATTTCTATTTACTTTGATAGAGCAGGAGGTACATATTTTAATATTTTTTAACTCATTCTCAATTTTATTACTTAATATTTTTATGATTTGTCACTGAATTGGTTTCACATTTAGTAATCATTTGGGAATGGTTTAACACACCGTTTGGTTTTAAACCGATTTTCAATTTTTAAATTTACTTGTAAAAGATCACTTTGTATTATAATTATTAAAACACTGTGAAAACTTTGAATTATTAAAAGAATGTTTATGTTAAGTTAAGACTGAATTTTAACTAAATTAGAATCTCTAAACTTCTTCCTTTTATACTTTTTGAATGATTTGGTTTCAATAAAATCTAAATTAAGGGAAGTTTTGATATAGTTAAGAAAAATAAGATGCTTGTTCAATTTATAGGGCGTACATTAACAACCTATTTGAACAAAAAAACATTTAACTAAAGTACTAACAAAACCATTAAAAACCTCAACCATTAAACGCCTTATGAACTTTTTACCTGTTATGAACATAGATTTTGCAAAAAAACCGGATTTTTATAAACCGCGGTTTCAGGTTTTCAATTTGTAGAAACCTGCGGTTACGGTTCGGTTTTCGATTTTTATTATAATGTGCTTGCTCAATTCAATGCAAAGATATTTACTTTATTTAATATATTTCTTCTTGTATCAAATAAGATTAGTTTTAAGTGAATGATCGCTAAGGCGAGATATTAATTTACGACATTTGTGTCAGAATCGTGTGGTCTTTTACAAGAAATTTTCTAAACATTTCGCATGTGGTTGATCATTGCATACGTAGAACCCTTAGAATTGTTCACGCATCTGATCCACTTTTCTTACATTTAGCTCTATTGTTGGCATTGTTCGTAGATGAAATTTTTGTAAAATATTCCCAAACTGCTGTTGATGATGATGACATATTTTTTTTGGAATATTGTTGCCTTGCAATTTCAACTGCGAATAGTGTGAAGTGTAAAAGTAAATTATGTATTTAATATTTTTTCGTTATTATTAACAACAGTTTATTAATTACCTATTATTTTACAGTATATTACTTTTACCTATATTATTAGTCAACCCAATCAACAAATTCAAATTTAGCGATAAACAAAGTTATTTTTACTTCACCACAATTTTAAATTGTGTGAAGTAATGCAATCTATCGTGAAAAAAAAAATCTTACATACCCCAAATTTCATTTTTTCTTTTGTTTTGGACCATCCTCTATCTAAATAGCCAAAAATAATTTTGGTGTACGTCTGTGTGTGCGTGGGTGGGTGGGTGAGTTTTCTGGATAGGATCTTGATGAAATTTTGGGAAATGATACAGGTTCACTTGAAAATGGAAGATCTGGATTCATTTCAAATTTGGACAAAATGGCGGGGGGTCTCCCGAACACCTCTAAGCTTAAATCTTGAGTAACTTCTGATTCCCGGCTATAATCTTATTGAAACTTAGTATATAAGGTTTTAGTACTGTTTTCAATATTTCTGCATACCAACTTCCGTTTTGTCACTTCCGGTTAATGAGTTTTTTTTTCAGGTGTTTATCCCTACTGTAGCCTACAATTTCCGATCGATTTTCATGAAACGTTGGTAAAAGCTTTTAAAGAACATGAGAAAGATTTTATCAGCTTTTGGAGCACACTGGATAAAGGGTTGGGGGTCCACCATACAACAGGTGGTTTTTTCCACAAAGTTTTTATGTTTGTTGGGAGCATAAAACATTCATTCGTGAATGAATTTTGATGACACTTTGAAAAAAGATGCAAACATGTATGACAGAGAACTGTTTAGCTTTTTAACTGTTTAGCGATAGTGAACAAAGTGGTGGGGGCTCCCTGGAACGCCTGTTTTTTTGAAAGCTCTATAACATCTGTACCTGATAAGCGAATTGGATGAAACTTGGTACATGAGTATGTAGTACGGTTTACAATAGTTCTGCATCCCAACTTCTGGTTTTTCATTCCCGGTAAATGAAGTGATTATGATAAAACTTATGGAATAGGGTTCCAATTAGTGTGAAAAGATAATTATCATGTTTTGGGACACATTGATCAAAGTGGTGGGGGGTCTACCATACAACTGCTGACTTTTCACACTTTGTTTTTTAAGTTTGTTGGGAGCGTACAGACTTCATTAATTAATTTATTTTGGAAAAAGTTGGAGACTTAAGTAACAAAGAACTGATTAGTTTTTGGATAATATAGGAATAAGTGGTGAGGGTCCTCCCGAACGCCTGTTTAATGTGTCACACTTTTTTCAATGTTTGTTGGGAGCACACAGCATTCGTTCGTGAACGAATTTTGACAACACTTTGGAAAAAGATGCAAACATGTATGGCAAGAAACTGATTAGTTGAGCGATAGTGAACAAAGTGGTGGGGGGTGTCCCATACACCTGTTTTTTTTAAAGCTCAATAATATCTGTACCTGATAATCGAATTGGATGAAACTTGGTACATGAGCATTTAGTACAGTTCACAACAGTTCTGCATCCCAACTCCGGTTTTTCACTTCCGGTAATTTTTTTTTTTGTAAATTTTTGAAGTTTTTTCAGTGTCTTTATGCACAATACAGCCTACAATAATGAAGTGATTATGATGACACTTATGGAAAAGGGTTCAATTAGTGTGAGAAGATAATTGTCATCTTTTGGGACACATTGATCAAAGTGGCGGGGGGTCTACCATACAACTGCTGACTTTTCACACTTTGTTTTTAAAGTTTGTTGGGAGCATACAGACTTCATTCATTATTCAATTCTAATGACACTTTGGAAAAAGATGGAGACTTAAATGACAAGGAACTGATTAGTTTTTGGACAATATTGGGATAAGTGGTACGGGGTCTCCCAAACACCTGTTTACTGTGTCATCATTTTTTCAATGTTTGTTGGGAGTACACAGCATTCATTCGTGAACCAATTTTGATGACACTTTGGAAAAAAATGCAAACATGTATGGCAAAGAACTGATTAGTTTTTGAGCGATAGTGAACAAAGTGGTGGGGGGTGTCCCATACACCTGTTTTTTTTAAAGCTCTATAACAATTGTACCTGATAATCAAATTGGATGAAACTTTGTACATAAGCATTTAGTATGATTTACTAAAATTCTGCATCCCAATTTCCGGTTTTTTGCTTCCGGTAAAAAAAAAAAATGCTTAACTGTTGGCAGTTTTTTCAGTATCTTTATGCATACTACAGCCTACAATAATGAAGTGATTATGATAAAACTTATGAAAAGGTTTCAATTAGTGTAGGAAGATAATTATCATCTTTTGGGACACATTGATCAAAGTGGCGGAGGTCTACCATACAACTGCTGACTTTTCACACTTTGTTTTTAAAGTTTGTTGGGAGCATACAGATTTCATTCATTAATCAATTTTAATGGCACTTTGAGACTTTAATGACAAAGAATTGACTAGTTTTTGGACAATATTGGGATAACCCAAGAAGGTTTTGCCAGACTTTGACATACGGCCAAGCACTGGTCCATTAATGGTTAACAGTACTTGGCTATTGTTGCTGGGCCAATACTAGAACCAATCATCGGCCGATCTATGGTTTACAGAAAATAGCCAGTATATTGTTATGAATGGTAAATATTACTTGGCTATTGTTATTGGGCCAGTACTGTAGCCATGAATTTGCCGATCTATGTCATTTTTTTTAAATTTCACTAGAGTATTATCCCTTTTAGAAATACATAGTTTGAAAAATTTCACATATAGTTTAGTTATCGCCTTGTCGGTTGAAAGACTATGGTAATAAAGAAAAGGTTGGTATATGTTTTAATTTATTTTCATTTCTATTTTATTTTGATTATTTTGTAAATAATTTATTTAAATTTATGTATAAAAATATTATTTTATATTTTGGATTTTTGAGATCAATTAAACTCAAGTAAGTAAAGAAGTAATTGGAATATTTTCAATTCAAAGGTATGGTTTGAAGTTTTCTCAGAAAAAAACTACAATTCACATTTTACGTGTTTCGGATCGGATTCGAACCTACCCTCGTCAGTGCCCGGCTCGAATCTTTGGGCAGACACGCTATCGATTACGCCGTTGAGGCGATGACAATTTCAAAGTTGAAACTTCTTCATCACTTATTTATTTTACTTAAGTTGAATTTTTCCACTGTCATTAGACTCCATATTATGGAAATGCTTTTACATTATATGGGATTTTTTGCATTAAATTTCTAGACAATACTTTGTGTGAATTCATAGAATGGGGAACATTTCTATTCTAATTAACATCCTAAGTCACGATTGTATAGTCATTATTGATTGTTTCCAATCAATGTGAAATCAATGGCTGACACTTGGTCAATTTGTAGTTCTACATGTATTAACATTAGACTACATTAAGGGAATTTAAATTTCATTTTGGATTTTTGAGATCAATTAAACTCAAGTAAGTAAAGAAGTAATTGGAATATTTTCAATTCAAAGGTATGGTTTGAAGTTTTCTCAGAAAAAAACTACAATTCACATTTTACGTGTTTCGGATCGGATTCGAACCTACCCTCGTCAGTGCCCGGCTCGAATCTTTGGGCAGACACGCTATCGATTACGCCGTTGAGGCGATGACAATTTCAAAGTTGAAACTTCTTCATCACTTATTTATTTTACTTAAGTTGAATTTTTCCACTGTCATTAGACTCCATATTATGGAAATGCTTTTACATTATATGGGATTTTTCGCATTAAATTATTTTATATTTTTTTTAATGGCAGAGTACTGGTGGAGTAATGGTGGAGTCAGGGCGGTGTTTGCCATTACTCAGCCATTCTTGCAACTGAACCAGTTGTATGGGGAGTTTTGAATTTTTTCCGTCATTTTTATTTTATTTTAAATTAGTTTGTATTTAATTTATTTAAATTTACATATGATAATAATGTATATTTTTTTTAACGGTCCAGTCATGGTTGCCAGTATTTGGCCCAAGAATGGCAACCATTTATTTTCCGAAGTTATCATCCAGTAAAATTATGTTAATGGCCCAGTCGTGGTTGCCAGTACTCACCCATTGCTGCATTACTGGCTGCCAGTAATGGACCATTACTGGACCAGTTGTACAACCTTGTATGGGAAGTGGTGGGGTCCTCCCGAACACCTGTTTATTGTTTCAATGTTTGTTGGAAGCATACAACATTCGTTCGTTAAGTAATTTTGATTACACTTTGCAAAAAGATGCAAATATGTATGGCAAGGAACTGATTAGTTTTTTAGCGATAGTGAACAAAGTGGTTGGGGGTCCTCCAAGCACCTGTTATTTTGGAAGCTCAATAACTTCTGTACCTGATAATTGAATTGGATGAAATTTGGTACATACACATTTAGTACGGTTTACAACAGTTTTGCATCCTAACTTCCGCTTTGTCACTTCCGATAAAATTTTTTTTACTTTTTCTCGTACAACAGAATTTATGTTTGTTGGGATACTACCGCCTGCTTTAATATTTTTATTATTAGAACTACGAAGTCCATAATATTGGTTAGCTTTTAATTAAAGTATTTTATGGATATTAGCTCATTATATATCCAGAACACTATGTTTCCAGAGCTGTGGTGAAGTCAGCCTATGCATCAGCGTCGCAATATTTTTTGTTGATTTTGTGTTTGGCTCAATATATGAAACGAAATGAAGATCACAAATGAATTACTACTTTGATTCAAAATTAAAGTAGCTATTATAAATTATTACTTAGTTGTTATAGCTTAACCCTTAAACCAATTACTGCTAGCATCCTCTTTGAATCAGTAGACAACAGATAAATTAAATCTAGACAGAAAATATAGAAAATAAATTTTCGATGACAATTAAAATTTAAAATTTGTTGAAAACTGTAAACCTGATTTCTAGCAGCGGTTTACGGTTACAATTTGATAAGCTGGAAACTGCGGTTTCGGTTTTCGGTTAACCGAACCGTGCAAACTCTATATAAACAATAAAATAATTAAAATAACAAAACCGATACTTACCTTGACAACAAAGACAAATAAAAAGGTTGGATGGTCAGTTTTCAAGACGTAAGTGAATATTGAATACAGATAGAAGATAAATCCTCGGAAAAATGGTCGTTTGTGTATTGTATGAATCAGGATATAACAACAAATTAATACGAGAATAAAATTCTATTCTCTGTTTTATTCATTATTTTTGTTGCATTTTTTTTTAATAAAATGTGTTGTGTAGTAGGAATTACAATATGTGTCACAATAACACATAAAAACCTTTTACGACCAAGGTCCCACAACAACATACGTTCAAAGGTGTTGATGGCTTTCCCTTTTTTGTTTTTTATATTTTGTTAAAGAATGGATAACTAAACAATAAATCCTATCACAGGTAAAATATGACATAGGCCAATATTTTATGATAGAATAGAGAAAATAATAGTATTTTAATCAATCAGTGTGTAATGAAGTAGTTTATTCTCAAACAAAAGTTTAAAATTTGAGCGAGGCACGAGCAAAAATTTTAAATTTGCGAGAGAATAAAATTCATTACACACGAATTGATTACACTACTTTATTCTCTGACAAAGAATTGTGTATTATATAAAATAAAAACATTTTCAATTAAAACAATAAATCTTTATTGTTTTAATTAATAAATCAAATTTCTGTTTAAAAAAAACCCTGATGATAAAAAAACCCATCCCATACAATCAATCAAGTTCAACTAAACGAAATAAGAGAATTTATCTTAAAATTTTATTTTTGAACAAAACGTATCAAAGCCATGTGATTATAATTTGAAAATAATTTTAATAAAATAAACAATTTGACCAATTGGAATCATACCAATTGAATAATGATAATGTTTGTATAGGAAAATTTTCATTAGACAATAGGTTAAGTTCATTAGGCTATAGGTTAGAAAACAATACAATAATACATACTATTATTACGGAAAAAACATACAAATAAAGCTGATATAATTAAATGGAAGAGAATAAAAGTAAATTAAAAAGTAAATAGCAAGTTTTCCAAAAATTTGCTGAAACAAACCAAAAATGTAGTTGTCAATAATCCAGCCGGTTGCAAATTCCTTGATCCTGTGACACACTGTCTTTCTCTATGATTAAAAAGCCACACATAGTTATATGAAGGTTCGGTTCTTCGAAGAAGCAATAGCGTCTCTTTATCAAGGATTATTTCACAGCTAAGATTGAGGGTGCTACCGTTGACTGAATACAGTTCATCCGCCACCACCCCTAAGATGTCACCTTGGCTAGTGATTTGTTTTTTTTTCTTGACATGCGCATAGCAGGATAATTTTGTTTTAAATTTGTGGTTTTTTTGAATTTAAATTTGTGCATTTATAAAATTTGTTTTTTGATATAAATTAATAGTAAAATAAATAATATTTTTAATATAATTTTAATATATACAATCGGCCCTTAGTGAATCATTCAGTAATTCACTCGATTGGAAAGCGGCTATATTCTACATCAAACAAGTTGTGTAGTTTAAAAGTTTAAGTATTTTTTTCGGTTTTATTTAGATCGGTTTTAAACATGTTTTGGTATTTATATAATAAAATGCACCAGTCAGATCTAAATATAAGCCCAACATAAATATTTTCAATAATAATAATCTTGTGTGGTTATATTTAAAACATTTTCAAATTTTTATCGTTCCATTGGTGAACTTCTCAAAAACTGAGCAACTATTTTGTTCCAAAGGAACGCATGTATTATGTTCCTTTACGTTCACGACCCGGCGAGTGAATTTTGACCGACTTTTTTTTAAAATATACAACAAACAAATTTTTTTGTAAAAGTTACAATAATTTTGGTACTTCTACAAAAACTGCTTTAGAAATATGTCTTCGACATGAAACTAGATTTATTTATTATTTTCTCGTTATTTATTCTTTCGTACTTCATAAGAACCTAATTACCAAGTTTTACCAAAGAACCAAGTTTTTTTCAAAACTTAAGAGGATCGACAGACTGACTAACAAAAATAACTTAACTTCAATGATCATTGACATATTTTATAACATTTATTAAAGTTTTAAATACATTTATTTATATAAAACATTTATTTTATTCCAACTGAAGTATATGTTTCCTAATTTAAAAAACGTATAGCAGGAAAAAATATTTAACAAATAAATGAAGGATTCAATGTACAATAGTTATCACAAATTTTTAAATAAAATTTTTAAAATGTTATATAAATGAACGATTTGTTAAATAAATCTACATTTCACGATGTACGGTTACGTCGCATTTCTTAAAATCGTTAATTTCATTTTCATTAATTGAATCAAAACATGTATCTTTTGTTTCTGATTCGCAAAGCAAAAATTTCTTTTCATTGTCCGTTAGATTAATCGAAGTAATTTTTTGTTTTAATTCGTTTTGTATGCAAAATAAAAGATCATCATTTTCTTCTTTTAAATTTATAGTTTTATGTTTCTCTTTCAAATCATTATCAAATTTGATTTCTTTTGTTGTTTCATTGTCATTAGTTTTCAGTTGGTCCTTAAATGGCTTGATCTTCCGTCGTGATCCTTGTGTTAGAAGTGTAACGGCAAATGATTCTTTTGGTAAACTTTGCATAATGGCAGAAATAAGTTTTGGTGGTGGAGATGGTGGTCGTTTTGGATTTTTAATTACCACATCAGGTTCCTCAACAATTTTTACAGCAGTTCTATTCGCCTCACGTGCTGCATTTGTTCTCATTATGCTTTGAGCTCTTCGTTTAAGATTCTTTTGAACATCGGGATAATAAACAAGTGCTTCATTTAAGTCTGATTTCGATAAAACAAATAAATTTGAAAAACCTTTCGATCGAACATCAGCTGTTCGTCGATTTTTTTCTGCTCCATTCATTGCCAATAGACTTATTTCTCCAAAATATGATCCCTTTAAAAGTGTCGCAAGTACTTCATCATTTTTTGGTCCACCCATAACTTGAACCTCTCCCACTTTTATTATATACATTTCCGTTCCAACTTCACCTTTTTTACAAACATAATCCCCTGGTACAAATGTCACCGAACGAAGTTTTAATACTAGTTCTCTTAATAACGCTTCATCACATTCTTGAAAAAGTTGCACTGTTTTTAACGTTGCTAAATGAACTGAAATAGCGATATCAGTTTTTAAGTTAGCAGGTAAAGTATCAAGGATATGACTTTCATCGAGTGTCCTTTGCTGCTCCCATGTAAATGTAAACCACATTTTAACACGCCCTTGAATTTCTGTTGGCAAGTTTAGTCTTCTCATATATTCAAGAGTTTCATCCACTAATTGCTTATATTCTGATTGCGATCTTGTAGCCGTTGCTATAATATCCCGTATTTGTCCAATCAATAATGCGAAAACAAACACGCCCATTAACCAAGCAGCTGTCATAAACAAAAGCTCGCCTTCATTTTCAGGTTTTGGATTTTTACCGATTGATGTCGCAGTTTTTGTGGCAAATGCAAAACATCTTACATATGGATGCCCTTTTCCACTGAAAACCCATAGGTTGGTTCCTAAACCTTGATACGCACTATATGCATAATAAGCACAAGCCGTTAAATGAATCATATACAACATGTACGTAAGAGTCTTAGCTACCCGAACCATAAATGGGGACGCTATAACTCGATCCAATAATTTAAAAAATTCCCAAAAGCTTTGTATCTTCAGTAATCTCGGCACACGGAGGAAAACAGCAGCTGTTCCATATTTAAAGTAAAGTAAATCAAGTGGAACCAAAGAAAGTACATCTAATTTAAATTGTAATTTTTTCATATAGTTAAGCCGAGTTTCACGTCTTGTAGTTTGCCAAAATCCATTATACAAATAAATCAAACGGTGCTTGATGAACACAACATCTAACACATAGACTAAATCAGCACAGTAGTCAATTGTTAGCCACACATTTACGTTTGACTCGTTTTGAAATGGAAATGATGAACGCAATGGTATTACCCAGGCATTATATAAAAAGGATAATGATATAACAAATAACCACGATATATAGAACCAACCTTAAATAAAGAATAAATTATTGTAAATTTTATAGAAAGGAAAAATTTTGTTTACCTTGAGGATCTAGTCCATTTTTTTCGTGTCCTTTACCACAGAAGATTGGACATATCCAATATTCACAGTCAACAGATTGATAACTATGTGACAACCCAGCGTTTATATTTTGTTGTTCATTTTGTTTTTTATTTTGAAGCAATTCCATTGGCGCTGATGGTGTGTTAGTAGATGAGGTTATGCTAATTGAAGGAGTTGGTGGAACGTCTAAGCGTGTTCGCATATGACGAGCACGATCACTAAACCGATTTACTAAATGACGTAATCTCTCTCGCACAAATTGACGTAGATCCGAACTCAGGGATCTATACATAAAATAAAGAAATAAAAAATAAATATTATAAAACGTCTATGGAAGGTATTAAAAAACTACAAATATGTGAATTATGTATATAAGTATTAGAAATGTAATGACGTCAGACGTCCCATAAAAAAATTCTTATTGGTAAAATAACCACGGGCGTGGTTTTTGGTTAAACAAAAAGAATACGTGCCAATCATCGAAGTTGAGTTTTTGATAAAATCGTTGATTTTTTAAAAATATGTCATGAAATATCCAGATTTAAAAAAAGTCGTATAAACATTTTTGTAGGAAATTTGATTTTTTACAAAAAAGGTCACGGTTATTTTAGGTAGATTTCATATAAAAATCTACCAATTGTAATGTCCCTCATCTCAGAATTTCGGAAAAATTTTTGTGCCAAACGACTATATATGATAAGCGGAGACGAAAAAACAAAAAAAAAAAATTATATATATATATATATATATATATATATATATATATATATATATATATATATATATATATATATATATATATATATATATATATATATATATATATATATATATATATATATATATATATATATATATATATATATATATATATATATATATATGGGTAATTCTTTTATAAACCGAACACCTTTCTGACCGACCCATTTTTGATTTGGTTGAAATTTTTTTTAGGGGTTTTCTATCGAAAAAAAAGATATACGTGTTCGAGGATTTTTTTTTTTTTTTGGAAAATAGAGCTGTTCTAAATTTCGAGAATTTCGTGATTTTCGGCTTGAAGACTTATTTTCAAAAATTTATAACTTCGGTTTTATAGAAGATAGAAGGTTTTTCTTTTCTTTATTTGAAAGTTAAAAGATGGAATTTTTGAAAAATAAATATTTTCAACTAAAGTTATTAACAAATTCCTATTGTTATAAACAAATAAAATGTTAAAATTAAATTTTAACCATTGCCCCACCCATGAAATTAGTTTTTAATATTATCATCGTATTTATCGTTCAATTTTCTATAAAAAAAGTATTTTTTTTTAATGGAGAAATGATATTTACTGTTAGAAATAAATTAATTTATCGAGCGCGGGACGACAAAAAATTCCATATATGGGTCATTCTTTTACATACCGAACAAAATAGGACAAAATGTGACTAAGACATTTTTGATTCAGCTGAAAATTTTTTTGAGGGTTCTATATAAACATTACGATATACTCGTTTTCGGATTTTTTGTTTTTTTTGTTTTTTAGGGGAAATAGAGCGGTTCTAAATTTCGAGAATTTTGTGATTTTTGGCTTGAAGACTTGTTTTCAAAGATTTATAACTTCGGTTTTGGTAGAGATAGGCACTTTTTGTTTGTTTTATTTTAAAGAATAGAGATGCAATTTAAAAAAAAATTTACTAATTATAAAAATTATTAACAAATACTTATTGTTATAAACAAATAAAGTTTTAAAATCAGTTTTTAGTAATTATATAAAAAAAATAAAGAGTGTTTTATGTAATCATCGTGTTCTACGTTCAATTTTCAATAAGAAACGTATATTTAATTAATGAAAAAATGAGTTTTACTGTTACAAATAAGTTAATTTTTCCAGCGCCGACGACAAAAATTTATAAAATTTGATATCGTATCGCGCTCGATAAATTAGTTCATTTCTAACAATAAAACTCATTTCTCTACTAATTAAATATACGTTTCTTATTGAAAATTGAACGTAGAACACGATGATTACATTAAACACTCTTTATTTTTTTTATATAATTACTAAAAACGGATTTTAAAATTTTATTCGTTTATAACAATAGGTATTTGTTAATAATTTTTATAATTAATAATTTTTTTTTTAAATTGCATCTCTATTCTTTAAAATAAAACAAACAAAAAGTGTCTATCTTTACCAGAACCGAAGTTATAAATCTTTGAAAACAAGTCTTCAAGCCAAAAATCACAAAATTCTCGGAATTTAGAACCGCTCTATTTCCCCTAAATAACAAAAAAAACAAAAAATCCGAAAACGAGTATATCGTAATGTTTATATAGAACCCTCAAACAAATTTTCAGCTGAATCAAAAATGTCTTAGTCACATTTTGTCCTATTTTGTTCGGTATGTAAAAGAATGACCCATATATGGAATTTTTTGTCGTCCCGTGCTCGATAAATTAATTTATTTCTAACAGTAAATATCATTTCTCCATTAAAAAAAAATACTTTTTTTATAGAAAATTGAACGATAAATACGATGATAATATTAAAAACTAATTTCATGGGTGGGGCAATGGTTAAAATTTAATTTTAACATTTTATTTGTTTATAACAATAGGAATTTGTTAATAACTTTAGTTGAAAATATTTATTTTTCAAAAATTCCATCTTTTAACTTTCAAACAAAGAAAAGAAAAACCTTCTATCTTCTATAAAACCGAAGTTATGAATTTTTGAAAATAAGTCTTCAAGCCGAAAATCACGAAATTCTCGAAATTTAGAACAGCTCTATTTTCCAAAAAAAAAAAAAAAAATCCTCGAACACGTATATCTTTTTTTTCGATATAAAACCCCTAAAAAAAATTTCAGCCAAATCAAAAATGGGTCGGTCAGATTTTGTCCAAATCTGTTCGGTTTATAAAAGAATTAACCATATATATAAATATATATATATGTATATATAAACGATATGAGATATAACGAAAACGACCGGCACTCTCACGGTCGTATTTGTTGAGGAAGATCAAAAATAATTTCTGTACGTATGTGTTCTATTAATATCTTGGACAGGCTCGTGAATCAGCTGAATTCGACACGTGGTTAAGAAACTAGAGGATTTTTTCTAAAAATTTTTAAAACCGTTATAAAGGCCGTTTGGATACTAATATTTTAAAAGAATTAACAAAGTGAGAATTTTGGAACCTTTTTTATCAATTTGTTTTAAAAATGGACCCCTTCAGTTAGAGGTTCCTGAGTGAGCGGCTCCAACAAAAAAAATTGCAAAAAAAAATTTTTTTTTAAACAACCGGCACTCTCACGGTCGCATTTGTAAAGCCTTTTCTAAAAATGTGTGTTTTATTAATATCTTAGTCAAGTTCGTAAATCAGCCAAATCTGACTCATGGTTAAGAAACTAGAAGCTTTATACTAGAAAAAAAGTCTGTTTTTAGATCCGTTATAACTGCCGTTTGGATATTAATATTTTTAAAAACATCATAAATTTAGAATCTTTGAAACCTTTTTAATCAATTTCTTTCAAAAAATGGACCTCTGCAGTTGGAGGTTTCTGAGTGAGCGGCTCCAACAAAAAAGCTTGTAAAACACAAAATGCGATTGAATCAACCGGCACTCTCGCGGTCGTATTTGTGAAGCCAGATCAAAAAACCTTTCTTAAAAATATGTGTTTTATTAATATCTTAGACAACTTCGTAAATCAGAAAAATCTGACACATGGTTAAGGAACTAGAGGCTTTATACAAAAATTGGTTTTTTAAATCCGTTATAACGGCCGTTTGGATACTAATATTTTTAAAAACTTCGTAGATTTGGAATCTGGGGTAACATTTTAATCCGTTTCTTATAAATATAAACCTCTGCAGTTAGAGGTTTTTGACTTGTTGGCTTCAACAAAAAAGTTTGCAACAATCCATAACTACAATTTCCAAAAGCCTTATAACAGTCAATGAAAAAAAAAATAAAAAGATTTGAATAGAAGAAATTAATTTTTTTTTCTTAGAAATAAACTATTTTGATATTTTGCAGTAATTGCACGACATATGATATAGAGCAGGTTTGTGTCATAAATTGTCACACATTTATTCTGTGGTAGATTTGATATTTGTTTGTTGCAAAATTGGATAGATATAGTTTTGCTTATATGTAGCTAATTTTTTTTAAATTTGTTCGATATCTGTTTGTAATTAGTTTGTTTTCTTTAAACTAATCTGATACATCAGATTCTACTGGCACACAAAACTGTCTGATCTCGAAATCTACCTATTTCTAGCGGATATACGTGCTTGGACTTTTTTTTGCCTTAAATGTGTATTTCTGATGATATTTTGAAAAAACTCGACAAAGTACTAGCTTCCATTTTTTCTGTTCACGATTAATATTTTTGCTCTTTTTATTCCATAGCAGGAGAAGAAAATTAGTACTTTTTCCTCATCCTTATTATTTATTTTACAAAGATTTACAAGTGTTTTTCAAAATATCATCAGAAATATACGTTTTAGGCAAAAAATGACCATGATCTTTTTTTCCTACAAATTTTCTACAAAAATGTGTATATTTTTTTTAAAAAGCATATTTCATGAGATATTTACAAAAATCAAAGATTTTATCAAATAATCAGCTTCGATGATTTTGCGGCACTTGATCTTTTTATTTAAAGAAAAATACCCTCGTGTTTTTTCCACCAAAAAGAATTTGTTTAGGGGGCGTCGACCAGTAAAATAAGTATATATACAATGAAAAAAACATGTATATTTCCAATCGAAATGTCTCAAACGATGTTGTCTCAAACTCACCGTGTGAGCAGATATGGCAAATAGAACTACGAAATTGTTTCAACAACTGTACAGTTATAGAACGATGTAGGTGAGACAATCACACGTAATATTTATGTGAAAATAAAATATAGTTCAATTAATTTCAAATAATTCAATTTTAAAATAAAAAATTCATGATATAAGGCCAAAGAAAATTTTTTTCATGGAAATAGTTATTAACTTTATATTAGATATAATATAACACTTTATATTTTAAATAAACCTCATGCTGCTGTCAGGAAAATGTTATTGTGTAGTCGTCACAATCACGGTGAAATTATTTGCAAATATTTTTTATTTGTTTGAATAATAAACTGCCCCCCTTCGAGATGAGGTTGTCATTAATTTAATTTTTTTTTCAGTGTAAAAATCAAATGTTTACTCTCCAGATAATCGTTTTATGAAATTTTTGAACCAAGTTAAAAAGTTTTCAACATCAGTCAGTTATGGAAATTCATTTTTTGTTGGCTCTTGAGAACTGTAATTTCAAATGCGGCAAAGAAACTGGCGGTTGTCCATTGAATTTTAAGAAAAGTTCTTTAACTGTTGTATATGTCATTGGCATAAACTAAGTATGTATGCTAATGGAACATTTTCTTTACATTTGGATCTATTACTATTTAAATGCAAATGAGTTTCAACAGTAATATTTTAAAAATAAATGTAAATTTTTCTATCCTATTATGAAATATTGGCCTATTTCATATTTTATATGTGATAAAATTTTTGCTATAGTTTTTCTTAAAACATGTTAAAAACATATTAAAAAAACAAACAAAAAGATATGTAGGTGTCAAGCAACACCTCAGAAGGCATATTGTTGTGGGACACTTAAAATGTTCACACTACACAACAAATTTAAAAAAAATATATATTTATATAGATACAAATACAAATTATTACGCATATTTATTTTCCCAAATTGTTATTGTTTAATTTCTTGATAACGGCGTTGAGCTTGATTAATTTATTTGAACACTTTCTGGGACATCAGCAATTGTGGTTCCGTTAAAATACGTTACTCTATAGAATAATTGTTTATACAAAATTTGCTATGTTTATATATCACGAATGTTTTCAATTTTCAAAGATAAATTATAAATTATAAATGAGTTTTCAAGCACATTTCGCTAACCATCGATCTCTAGATTGATTCAAGTTAATCAAAAGAAAACAAGTTTTAATACTTATAAAACTTTAAAAACCTTGCAAGCAAATGAATTATTTTGAAAAAAAAAACATTACAAACTACGATTCTTACAAATTTGTAACAGAATACAAAACAAAATTGTATTCAACCTCAGTTTACCCTGCACAATATTTCAATTATCAGAACAAAACTAAAATCATCATCGGCATCAAACATGAGTTTTGAGGCATCAAACATGAGGATGCTACATTAATAACAAATACAATACATGCAAAATAATTATTCCATGTGGAGTAGTCTAATAGAAAACAGAAATCATTAATTTTCTGAGAATTTATGGAATATTTTCAAAAATGAAAATTCGTACTAGAATAGTCTAAACATTGATTGAAATTGTATTTAAGCAAATGCTTCAGCAGAACGATAACATTCGGACAATTTAAATCGGAATGCAATATTGCAAACAACGGTAACAATTAATTATAATCGGAATATTAAAAATATACTTACATATCTGGAGACTGCATACACTTTTCATTTATTTCCTCTTGTCTTTGGATATTAATTTTATTTTCAATTTCAGATTCACACATTTTCCTGTATTTTTCATTTAAGATTAAACCTGGATTGGATATTCGTAAAGTATCCTCTTCAATTGGTGTTCCAGTTTCTACGTTTTCAATAGAATTATCATGATTACTATTGCTTACAGACTTATTCCCAATATTATCAATTAATTCATGATTTTGATGATCATCATCCATTGAAATTAAATCAATTGGGATTGATACAGAACTGCTGCTATTCGATTTTGATGTGTTGTCATTTGAATCGATGGTTTTTGATAAAATTTTTTGGACATTTTCAAATGGTACTAACGGATTTATATTTTCTTTTTTTAAAATTTTTTTAACTAGCTCATGCGTTTGATTGACATTTGTTTTCACATTTTCAGCAGCAGCGCAGCCTATTTTGCCGTTGTGAAAATATAAACGTGAGTTGCAAAATGTAGGTGAAGTTTTATTTAGAGCTGTAGGTGAATAAATTTTGTAGGTTGGTGGTGGTGATTTTTTATTTACCCTATTTGATTTTTTATTATTAATATCTGGATTAATATTTTGTTTGTTGTTATTATTATTATTATTACTTTTTTGTATACAAAACCTTCGTTTTCGTTCACGATCATATAATTGTTTGTCAAGTTCTTTCTCTTTCTGTAAAATTTCCTCTGCTACTTGAAAACAGTTTTCCATTTCTTTCAACTCACGAGATATTTCTTCTAAACTTTTATTTAATGCAAATTGTCTTAATTTTTCCGCCCTTTTTGTATCTACCTCAACAATTTTTTTTGATAGCGATAGATCTAGTGAAGATGAAAAATCAGGAGAATGTGAACGGATTGATGATGATGATGATGAATTTTGTGATGATAAAATTGTTGATTTTGGTGGATTTTCGTGAAACTCATTTAAATCGTCTAAAGCTAAAGATGAATGTTTTAACAAGGACTCCATTTCTAAGTTCTCAGGATAAATTGTACACTACAAATAAAAAGGGGAGATTAAATTATATAATTAGTGTGATTCAAAATTTTAGACTGTTCAAGTAAAGGTCATAACCGTTTTTCTTATTATATTGACATGAATCTTTTGTCTTTTATTATAGTTGCATTCGGAGAGTCCTTAAAAGGTTCTATGTTGGGCGATCAATTTACTGTATCTTATAACTGAACATGTTAAGCTTAAGAGATCAGTCATTTAAATTCAATGAAAATTAAACACTAAAATTAGACAAACTCATTTTTATTTCAATACAAATAATTATAAATAATTGTTACACTTAAATTCACTACGACACAATTCTAAAATGCTTAATAAGAGATGAATTTTACTTTTTGCTCCACTAAAAGTTAACAAACCGTCTTATATCATGAAAAATATTACACAAAAATAGTTTACGATACACATTTTTAACTCTTAAATTTGTTTCAATTCCTATTTAGCACTAATCGCATCTAGTCAACAACTGCTTCACTCAAATGGCTTTGAAAAACTAAATTTCAATTCAAAAGAAATAACGAATTAAATAATTGGCAAATAATTGGATAATAAAATAAAACAATAAAGGTGGGAAGAATTTTATAGATTTTATTTAACAAAAAATCAATTAAAACGTAGACATCTTAGAAGTCGTAGCTATAATACAATTAACCATTTTAATTATAAAATAAAAATTAATTGATTAAAAAAAAATATTTACAATTAGATTGAAACAGAAAATATAACTAAACAACAATTAAACGATTTGGACGGCCTTTAAAAGTAATAACTACGAGTCACGCGAAAATATTTTTTAGCTGTTTGTTTACGCTACTAAAGTATGTTTTTAAACATCGCAAACCACTAGCCAAGTTGATTTCTTAGACTTTAGAGGTACTAACGGATGAACTGTATTCAATTCATGGTATTCCCTCAATCTTATAGTTATGGAATATTTCTTAATGATGATGAAGAAGAACCGAGCCTTCATATAACTCTATATCTGGACTTTAATCACTGAGGAAGACGATGCACCACATGATCTAGGAATATGCCATTATCTGGATTATTGGAAAGCAAATTTTTATTTTGTGCAAACAAATATTTTGAAAAAATTTGATTTTTACCCTTTCCTTTTTTTCTTTTATCCTATCGTGAAATATATTGATCTTATATATATTATATTTTATGTGATAGGATTTGTTGTTTAGTCATCTATTCTTTAAAAATATAAGAAACATAAAATAAAATCTTTTCCACATTTGTATGCAATCACTTCTTCGTTTCTTAGTACTTTGCCTATAAATTGTCTATAAACAAAATTAGATTTGCCACATTTGATTTGCAACTTGTTCAACACCAACGCAAAGATAAAAACAATTTTAAAAACTGGTTTCATTTGCAATGTATTTGTGAAATGAAGATAATTTTATACATACGTAAAAAAAGTGCAACAGCTTCTAAATTTTCGTGAGGACGCGAATTGTATTTGTGATGTGTTGTACTGCAGTATCGTGTGTAAAGGCGGTTCATTTGGTCGCAGGTTGACTGAATACAGCTCATCCGGCAGCAACTTTAAGATATCATATTGGCTAGGGATTTCTCACTGCTATTGCAGTGGTATGTGCAGTGCCGTCCCAATGTATTTGGGGGCCCCTGGCCCACTATTTCTAGGGGGCCTTTTTGAAAATTAACAATAAGACTGCGTTCCAATTGATGCTTAATTGTACTAAACGTGCTAAATCAATTTAGTCAACTATTTTATTTGACTAAATTATATTTTGTTTCTAAATAATTTGGAAGAAATTCATACGTTAAACAATATCTGACAACTTGATTATATTAATTTGAATTAAAATTCGGTAATTTTGTAAAACTAAATTTAGATTTAGCAGTTTCGTACAATTTAGCAGCTAATTGGAACCCAGTCTAAATTAAATTAAAAAGCATAATTACTAACGGGTTTTTGAGGTTTATTATAATGTTTATTTTATTTAAATATTTTTTTTTCTCACTTTTTTGTCAACAAATTTATCTACAACATCTTCAAATTCTATAGATTTTAATAAATCACTTTCTATGCACATCAACGCAAGGGAATTCAGTCGCTCCTGCGGCATGCTGTTTCGCAAATCATTTTTTATGTATTTCATCACCTAAAAAGACTGTTCTTTTTTTTTTTTTTTTTTAATAAAATGTGTTGTGTAATAGGGTTTAGAATATGTGTCACAACAACACATAAATACCTTTTAAGACCTAGGTCTAGACCTGGGTCCCACAACAACTGGCGTTCTAAGGTGTAGATTAACGCTTTTTTTAAACATCTGTGGGTTGAAGCCACCTGAGACTAAGTGTTCCGGCAAACTATTCCATTTGTACGCAGTTCGGACAAAGAAGTCTCTCTGCGATCTGCCAGTATGACAGCGCGGGATCTTTACCGTTTCACTGGTTGCGGCAGCCGATTGCCGAGTGGAACGGGGGTAAGAATAAGTTTGAGGCATGATGCCGCTAATTTCATCTGAGCACTGCTGATGACGATATTTGTAAAAAACAACGAGGTCAGCAACAGTGCGACGATGTTGTAGGGAATCAAGTTTTGATGTCAAAGTTCGATCACCCACAATTCGTATAGCTCGCTTTTGAACAGAGTCCAAGAGGGCCAAGATAGAAACAGACCCAGCACCCCAAACTTGACAGCAGTACTCCATACAGGGACGAATATAGGACTTATAAACATGGAGCAATTGGTATGGAGTAAAAAATTTTTTGCATCTATTTAGGAGGCCGAGTTTTTTAGACGCGCTTTTTGCCATCGCCATTACATGATCGTTCCAGAGTAGGTCATTTGAAACTGTGACACCCAATAAACGAATGCTTTTACATTCACCTATTGGTTCATCATACATACTAAATAAAATATCTTTGGGGAACTCGGTCTTTAATCTGGAAACAATCAACAGCTGTGTTTTGGTGGAGTTGAAATTGACAAGGTTTTGGTCACCCCAGTCGGCGACTTTATTCAGGTCTTTGTTCAAGTTTATGGCAGTGTCTCTCCGGGCAGGATTAATTCGTTCGTGCATTTTACCTTTTGAAGGAAGGGGCTCGAACGACTTGTGCAGAGTACAATCATCTGCAAAACTATTTATTGGATTACTGGTGATTTTCAACATTCTCCTGAACAATTAGTGACCTTAATGGTTAAAAAAATTTTGAATGCTCTTTCTATGTTTGGAAACATATTAATTAAATTCTTTTGAATAATAAGTGTTATCCTCAATAAGAGATATAACGGGAAATATTTTCTTATATATTCAATATTCAAAGATTTTCGGATATAAATTATAATGTCTTTTTGTGATTATTTAATAGCTATTTATGAAACAAGTTGCTAAATTAGGTTGTTTTAAGCACGAGATGTGAAATTGGCAACCGAGGCGAAGCCGAGGTTGACAATACATCGAGTGCTTAAAACAACTAATTTAGCAACGTGTTTCATACAAGATTTTTTGTAACGAAGCTGCAAAATTAAACTTTTATAAAAAATACAACTAAACAAATTGCATTTGTATCTGGTACGTTTTGAGCAAACCAATTTGATCTTATAAGGAGTATGTAGCCTTAGTTTTCTTTTAGTTTTCATACTACCAATTGTGAAAAATATCAAGATGAGTTCAAGTGATGATGATTTTGTATCGTCAGATATATAAAAAGCAGCAAATGAAGCTATTTCTACAATCGTACCGGAAAAATTAGCGAAATTGGCGTACGAAACTTCATACAAAAATTTTGATGAGTCGTTCAAAGAATCAAAAACTACAACAATCAATGACATGGTCATGCTGGCCTGTTTTGTAAGAAAACTAGGATCCATGAAACCTTCAACATCGTGGTGCGAGTACTCTAAACTAAGAACTATGGCTTATTTGAACGCCAGCGTGGATATGAAATCATTCACGAATTTGATAGCTTTATTTAAGCATTACTCTAGTAAATTTGGTCACATTCATTAAAGTACTAATTGTAGTTGTTTAATAGTTTATTAAAGCATTAATAATAATGGTTTAATGATTCATTAAAGTACTTATACTTTAATGAATCATTAAACCATTATTATTAATGCTTTAATAAAATATTAAACAACTACAATTAGTACTTTAATGAATCTGACCAATGTACTAGATTAATGCTTAAATAAAGCTCATTTAATTACTAAAATGACGCACGAAAAAGCGTAGATTTTGCAACTTAGTTACAAGGAATGAATTTTTGAAATTGGCATGGGCCCAGTAAAAAAAACATTGTTGTTTTTTAAATTTATTATTTGAAGTGTTCATTTTCATATTTTTATGAGTGTTTTATGGTGGGCCCCCGGCCCAGGGCCGGGTGGGCCGTACCGTAGTAACGGCACTGGGTATGTGATATCTCACACTAACTCGTTAGGTCAATTGTATAGAGTATAGACTATAGGAATTGTAGTACGCGGGGTTGTCACACCGGTAGATCAAAAATAAAAATATTTATAAATCAACAAAAACTGACTCTCCATGTGGTAAAATATATACATACACTCGGAATAGGGAAGGTCCATTTTTGTACCACATATTTTTGTAAAAATAATTGCCAAGTAGCTCAAAAAAAAAGTTGCTCGAAATTTATGATGCACCATTTTTATGTTAGAAGCTCAAGGCTTTTTATATAGAACGCAATTGAATCTTTGCACAAATCAAAAGTATTACAATTGAAAAAATTGATATTATATGAAGGACATAACTCCTGATTTCTTCTAGAAAGCAACAGCGCGACATCATCAAAGAATACTCCATAACTAAGATTCAGTGGTCAATCGTTGACTGAATAGAGTTCATACTCCAGCATCCCTAGGATATCACCTTAGCTAGTAATATCTCGATCAAAATTTATCAAGATCAAAAATTAACAAAAAATTTACAAATATACAAAAACTGATCCCTCCATGCGCTTATAAATGAATAATAATGAAATGAAATGACTAAACGAATATGTGGGCAAATGAAAACAGCGTCTTACACCCCAAAAGCTTACCTCGACTTAATACTGGAGTATGTAATTAGATATTGTTCTAGTAAATCATTACCATTTCAGCAACTCGTCTATCCATGATTCTAGCTGGATCTAGGTAACCAAACCTTTTCTATTCCACCAAAAAATAGAGTACTAATATCATTATTCATTAACCTAAATTTGAAGTTTGTAACAGTGATCGCTGTTGTGGCAACTTTGCATTATGTTTTTTGTCTCTAAATATTTTTATAACGAGCACACTACAAGCTATGAAACGACTCCATATTGTATAAAAGAGATGTTATGAAAGTTTGAAGCGACACCTGAGAGATCATTTTTTGGTTTAAGATGCTAACCACGTAATGTAAGGTACTATTGGCAATATGATGGAGATGTAATAAGTCAAACGGCAGCCCTTCCAATCGAGTTAGAGAGGGTTTCCTTGTGATGCATTACATTTGCTTGATTGATTGATAAAATAAGCCTGCATATAGCCTAAGCAAATGCTTTAGACTAAGCAAATACTAAAAGATGTGTATATGTGGTTGACTGCACATTGAAATGACTTTCAATCCCAATCTGTTTTATCAAAAAATATATCAGCAGAAGTTCACATCAGGTCAAACTAAATTATCCATTGAAAGTTTGATTTTCATTGTGTGCAACAAGTTAGTTATATAAACACTAATCCTCAATTCCAAATGAAGAGAAACAACAATAGTTCAATTGCTATTTTACATAAATAATTTTTATAATTATATCACGTGATAAAATTCAATTTGTATTTTTGTTTCCATTTAAATGATTTTCATAATATTTATTCAAGTCAAGTACAAACATTTTATTCATTATTTTTACTGTTTGCATTATAACAAAACAAAAGTTTTTTAATTTAAAATTTATTACTATTTTAATTCGAATAATAATAAAATTATTTTCTACTCACCGGTTTCAATAACACAAAACGGTCCATATTTGCAAAAAAATATTGACTATTTCATAGCTCTTACAGATTTATTTTATATTATTTTACTTTAAGTTTAAGAAGTTATTACTTTTTAGTTACATATAAACATGGCGTTGTAATTTGTACTAAAAAGAAAAACAATAACATAAATTAGAATGAATTGCCGGTTTTAATCGGTGCGTGTTGCAAAATTCACATGTCGCATGAAACTGTTAGTCCTGTCGCTTTAAATTGGCATGGATGCTTTGAATTAGTCCCTATCAGAAATCATATATGATTTCCCTATTGGTTCTGAGCTGAACCTTCTTAATTTGATCAGGGACAAATAGGGCTGACCTACTTAAGCCTTATTTTGGTCAATGATCAGTACTGCATCAGGTTGAACTGAGAAATGTTCCAATAACGTATTCACTTTGGGCCTTTTCAGAAATCATATATGATTTTCCTATTAGAGCAAGCTCTAGTGGAACTGGACCCTAGGACATCCCCTGTCTTTGTGTGAGCGCCTGGCAGGTAATTAATAACAATTTCCAAGTTTTTAAACAATGAAAGAAAAACAACACAAAATTGAAAAAAAATAGTCAAATTTGAGTCCGTATCATAGCATCGAAAAGTTAAATCATTGAATCGTGTTATAGAAACAAAAATCAGTGGAGTAGATCCAAAAGTTCATACCACCGAATTTCATATCATCGAATGGATTTGAAATTGAAAAATTATTAGATCGAAATATCATACCACCGAAAATTCATTTCGTCGAAAAATCATTACATAAAAACATCACATCACCGAAAATCATATAAACGAAAATTTAATTCATAAAATTGAAAAATCATTTGATCGAAATTCGTAAAATAGAATAAAAAATCATATTATTGAAATATCATAACATCGAAAATATTCGATATAATAAATAATTTATTGCATCGAAAAATTAATTCAGTAAATTATTTGTGATATAACATCACTCCGATAGAAAATCTCCCATCAAGAATAATTAATATAAGAACTGATTACTGAATCTAAAAAATTATATTGTATTAGCTTTGACATTTTTTGGTAGTTTATCTAGTCGGCTAGCCCTGATGAGAATGATAAACTTTTTTAAAGTTTAAAATTTTCTCATTGGTTCGAAACTAGATCGGTCGAAAATTGTAGGGATTGC
Organism: Diogma glabrata; assembly: GCA_963693315.1. Classification (NCBI taxonomy): domain Eukaryota; kingdom Metazoa; phylum Arthropoda; class Insecta; order Diptera; family Cylindrotomidae; genus Diogma; species Diogma glabrata. The sequence goes on from OY856187.1 coordinate 116,011,301, forward strand.
AAAAAGTTTCATAATTTGCACCATAATTTTTTAGATTCAGTTCTTATATCGAAAAATTGTTCAATCGAAATATAGAGTATGTCCTATTTAGTGCTAGCAATATTGTAAATTCAAATGTGATATGATTTGTAATGTATTATGATTTTTTCTTCGATTTTATGAATTTCGATGACTTGATATTTCCAGTACATCGAAAAAATTTCGGTGCAACGGTCTTTCGATGCAATAACTTTTCGACAGTGTGAACTTTTGGTGTTATAATTTTCGATGTTGTGATTTTTTTTTGTTTGATTTTTCGATAATATGATTTTTGTTTTATTGATATTTTCCGATGTAACGATTTTTGATGGTATGGTTTTTCGATAATATGGCATGATCCATAAACTAAATGAAAATTGATATTAAACTCTCTTAAAATGGCGAAATTGAATGTTAATTTCGTCATTTCAAATTAGATTTATTTGTTTTGATTTTCAATCTTCAAATTAAACTAATAATGAAAAAATAGAATCAATAGTGATCAACTCACTTTTAATAGCCGAAAAATAAGAAGGTAGCGAAATCCGAAATTCGAGGTCCACGCCATGCTACCGTGCCAGATGACAGAAATAGGTTGGTATATCGAAGAGTGGCAGAGTAAATACTTCTTGCTCAAGGAAACTACATCACTTCTAGTCATTGACTTTTCAAAACCACCTCAAGCGTCTGTTCTCAAGCTTCTGTTCTCCATGTTAGAGACGTCTGTCTTGAATCAAGTGTCTCCCTACATAAACATGTAAAAAGGTTTTTTTAAGAGCCTTAAGATCAGACCGAAGATAACACCCTCCCTCACCTCGAAAAAAAGACTTCGTTAGAATTAGGAACCAGAAGTTATCGGGCCATCGAACCATGGGGCCCCCTATGCAGGGCCCTATTCTCGAACACATATTTGTCAATCGACAATATTGTCAATTTCACCAAAATGCTTAACAATTTGTATAAAAATGGTATTCTGTAACTGAAATTTGTGTATCCTTAGACCCAAACCAATTATAACAAATGTTTACAAAATTATAACAGATTTTTGGTACTAAATTCGTACTTTTGACAACTAACTTTTTTAATCTTAAAACATGCAAAATAAAATAAAAAAATATTTAATAAATAAATATGTTTTAATGATATTTATATAAAAATATGATTAAAGACTGAATTTTGCGTTATAAATTAATTTTTACGCCAATCGATGAAATTTGTATAAAAATGTCAACACACAAAACAAAAAGCAAAATTGTGATTTTGACAGTAACTATATTGTTCTTGTCAGATTCACAATATTGTGTTGAATTTTCACCAAATTGGTTTTACATAATTCGAAATTCACAATATTGTGTGAATTTACAATATTGTGATGACATTTATGTGTTCAAGAATAGGGCCCCAGGCTACAAAATCGGCATGTAGAATGTGCGTACCCTAAGCGCCCCTAATGCTCTCAAGAGTTTAGAAACAGAGCCTGAGAGGTAAAGAATGGATGGCATTGCCCCGCAAGAAATTAAACACCAAATAATCGGAAAATAAGATTTGGATAGTCACTATACCTATACTGTAGTGGTATATCTTATGGCAATGTGGTGGGTGCCAACAGCCTGCTTTTGAATTCGAATGATAATAAATTGTCTGAGTTTACATTATAAAGTAATTTGAGAAATGCAAGTAGTTTTTTTTCCGCATCGATGGATTCATAAGCAGACTTGGGTCTCACCGAATGGAAACACTCGAAATTAAATTGATCAAGTGCTATAAAACAACAAGTTTTTTTTCGAGCGTTCTGGATGTGCGGTTACCCATACAAGGTTGTACAACTGGTCCAGTAATGGTCCATTTCTGGCAGCCAGTAATGCAGCAATGGGCGAGTACTGGCAACCATGACTGGGCCATTAACATAATTTTACTGGATGATAACTTCGGACAATAAATGGTTGCCATTCTTGGGCCAAATACTGGCAACCATGACTGAGCCGTTAAAAAAATATACATTATTATTATTATTATTAAATTTACATATTTAAATAAATTAAATACAAACTAATTTAAAATAAAATAAAAATGACGGGAAAAATTCAAAACTCCCCATACAACTAGTTCAGTTGCAGGAATGGCTGAGTAATGGCAAACTCCGCCCTGACTCCGCCATTAAAAAAAATATAAAATAATATTTTTTATACATAAATTAAAATAAATTATTTACAAAATAATTAAAATAAAATGGAAATGAAAATAAATTAAAACATATACCAACCTTTTCTATATTACCATAGTCTTTCAACCGACAAGGTGATAACTAAACTATATGTGAAATTTTTCAAACTATGTATTTCTAAAAGGGATAATACTCTAGTGAAATTTAAAAAAAATGACAGATCGGTAAATTCATGGCTATAGTACTGGCCCAATAACATTAGCCAAGTAATATTTACCATTCATGGGCCAGTGCTTGGCCATTCAAAGGTAACAATATACTGGCTATTTTCTGTAAACCATAGATCGGCCGATGATTGGTTGTCGTATTGGCCCAGTAACAATAGCCAAGTACTGTTAACCATTAATGGACCAGTGCTTGGCCGTATGTCAATGTCTGGCAAAACCTACTTGGGTAGAGGTGCATACATTGAAAATGATCACTTTATTGTATGTGCTAAGTTAAGGTGAAACTTTCAAAATCTTATTATCCCCCATTGTCGTCAGTCTTTCAAAAAATACAATTTTGAAAATTAGACTCAACTCATTGTTAAATTTTTTGTTCAAAATTTTCCAAATATCATATCTTTTTAAATTATTTTCAAACTTTTCATTTTAACGGGCTGTGAAGATACGGAAAAGGGGAAATTTTCAAATTTAAGTGAAAAAATTAACAGAACGAATTTCTAAAATCCATTTTTAAGAAATTTCAAAGCATCGCTTTTTCATAGGCAACATTACTTGACCCCGGAAAAAAAGTAGCGGTCTCACCCCTTTCATATACATGAAACCAACTTTATGTATTTTAGATATCGATATCTTATCTATGGAAGGAGCTTTTATGCTTATTTCAAATCTCTTATTTCCCCAAAAGGACTTTGTTCCTTTTGTACCATTTAAACTCTAAAGTCTAGCATTAAATAGTTGCAACAAAAAACAAATTTGAAGTCGGTCAAATAAACAAATAAATTTTCTACTTTTCAATCGTATTGCGCATTTAACTATAACTATTCCGGTCTGAAACCTATTACATTCTCGAGCCAAAAGTGAAATTCTTACCCCCACTTTTTTGGGCATTTCTAGACGTTTTAGGACCTTCTGATACTAAAAGAGCAAAAGAAAATGTCCGTTTGTCTGCCGTCACAACCGTCTTTACAAAGAAAATTGCTGGAGCGATTTCTAAAACTTTTGTTTCTTAAAATAGGTTAACTTAATGGTAATAGCTGAAAAGACGATGTTTTACGATAACTGTACCTTAAGTGGGTCAAAAAAACGTTAAGTGTGTCAAAACAAGAAAATTTGCATAGTTTTTGCTGACGTTCATTTAACGTTTATTTTAAGAGTGTGTTCTTAGAACGTTCATTTTAACTGACAACGAGTAGTAACGTTGAATGTGGAGAAATCTTGATGGTCGGCATTGGTATGTGAGACCAGGAGCTTGATTATTGTATTATAAGTGTGTCAAAAAATACCGTTAAGTGTGTCAAAAGAATGATTTTCGTTTATTTTTTTAACCAATTTTTTTCCAAACAAAATTAATTATTTGTATGATATGAAATGTAATTGAACATGAAATTGGACATGGAATATGGTTCTATCCAGTTTCATCTCCTCCCAACTTGTAGAAACAGTTGGAAAATATCAAGTAGTCAAAGCAGTCAAAGCAGATTAAATGTCGCAAGTAACCCAATATCTGAGCTTTAATCATTGAGGAAGACAGTGCGTCATAGGGTCAGGGAATGTGCCACTACCTGGATTATTGGGAACCCGGCAACAAAATTTATCATTATTGGGGAGATGTTTTTTTTTGAGAAATTTTTTGTGTAATTCCAGATTCTACGACTTCTGAATAACAGGAACAGTTGGAAAATAAGTTTGAATTTTTGATAATGTAATAATTTTTGCAATATTTTTGAATTTCGAAATTTCAATCTTTGATTTTAGATTAATTTTTGGAATATTTTTAGAATTTTGAAGACAGTTTGTAGTTTTGATTTTGTAATAGTTTTTGAAATATTTTTAGAATTTTGATAAAAGTTTGTATTTTTGATTTTATTACAATTTTTGCAATAATTTTACAATTTTGGAAAAAGTTTGTGTTTTTGATTATATGTTATAATTTTTGCAATATTTAAAGAATTTTGGAAAAAGTTTGAATTTTTGATTTAGTTATAATTTTCGCAATATTTATAGAATTTTGAAAAAAGTATACGTAGTTTTGATTTTGTTATAGTTTTAGCAATATTTTTAGAATTTTGAAAAAATAATGTGTTTTTGAATTTGTAATAATTTTTGGAATATTTTTAGAGTTTTGAAAAAAAGTTTTTAGTGTTGATTTTGTAATAATTTTTGTGATATTTTTAGAATTTTGAAAAAGTTTGTATTTTTGATTTTGTTGTAATTTTTGCAATATCTTTTAAATTGTGGGAAAAGTTTGAATATTTGATTTTGTTATGATTTTCGCAATGTTTTTTAAATTTTGAAAAAGGTTTGAATTTTTGATTTTGTTATAATTTTTCCTATATTTTTGGAATTTTGAAAAAAGTTTCAATTTTTGATTTTGTAATAATTTTTGGAATATTTTTAGAATTTTGAAAAGTTGAATTTTTTGATTTTGTTATAATTTTTGAAACCTTGGAAAAAGTTTGAATTTTTGATTTTTTTATAATTTTTTTGAAATCAATTCAAACAGGCCTCTGTTTTTGAAAAAATTTAAATTAATTATAAGTATGACATGAAATGTAATTAAAAATGAAATTGGTAGATAATGGGTTGTTTGTTTTTGAAATGTTGAAATTGCTGAGCACTAAATGGAGTGGTTTTTAAAGTAGTTTGCTGAGTGTATCATCTTTTCACTAAATTATGTTAATTTATGATCTGTTATAATTTGCCGGCAGCGTATTGATGTTTCGTGTTAGTTTTGTAATAAACTTCTAAACAGAGATAAAATACTTGTACTTTTACAAAGAGTTTTACGTTCAATATACATCGCTGCCCAAAACTAAAAACAATGTCCTCATAAAATCCTTTTGCCAAAAACCATATAAAAATTCTTAACCCAGACCGAAGTCTTGATATCTCAGGGCCTTGAGATTTAAGCCTCTTCATATTTTTCAGTCTGTAATCTACATTGTAATTTATGAAATTAATTCTTGTTATCTGTGTGCCCTTTCTTATTCTCCGTATTAAAAATTAACGGCAATGCTTCTAAACTGTGGGCAAAGAAAGTGTAATTATCTCCCTTGATGTACAAAACAAACTACCATTTTATGATTTTTATTAATTAAATTAAATCACTATTCATTATATTAATTTATATGCATATCTTATCTGATTATATATATATATATATATATATATATATATATATATATATATATATATATATATATATATATATATATATATATATATATATATATATATATATATATATATATATTAAATATAATGACAATTGACAGCTGTTATCTCCATTTTATTTAATTTATTTATTGAAATAAAATAATATCTCAAAGAAGATGTTAAGTAGTATTGAAAGTATTGAAAATGCTGGTGTTTGATGCTTAGTAATTTAAGTTTTATTAAAAATTTCACATAACTGATTGTGTTTCTGAGAACTGTTGAGCCAAAATTCGTTTGCTAGTACTATAGTTAATTACACTTGAAAAATTCTATAAGATATATAGGTAGACGTTTTTTCTTATATATGCGGGATTAATACCATAAGTTCGGTTCGGAAGAAAGCGGATGATATGGTTGGCGATTTATGGCTTAAGAGCAGGTCCAAAACTATAATCTTATTAAGTCTCCTAAAGTTTCTACAAAATTCAGGTCAATTAACGACACAATGATAAACAAACTACAATGCTGTGTGTTCCTTAAAAATTGTCTATGGTATTCCATTATTCTGGAAAAGATTTGCCACTCGCCACATTAAAATAAAGCACACATATTACGGCACAGGCAAGATTACTTGAACTTAGGCGCAAGCGGATTTTTTTTATTATTTTTATAAATTATGAAAATTTAGTAAAAGGGACAGTTTGATCTGTTTATCTTATAAGCACATAGGAAATAAAGAAAAAATTAAAAAAACAGAAAAAATTCTTGTCAAAACAGTGTAATTTTGTATGGATTTTGCTTTTTTTAAAGGCCTGTATCTTGGACCCCGGGGCTGATATACAACTCGTTTTGGTTTTATTCGCTTCAATGAGTGATTATATATCAAATAAAAAAAATCTTGTCGCTGAAGTAGAAGTAATATCCCTACGGCACATATTAAACTAAGCCAGAAAAATTGTTTTACATAAAAACTTACATGGATAAATTTAATCGTTCTTCGCTAGAACTTCAAATTCACACATTTAATACTTATTCATTTCTTTCTTTCATAACACTTTACACTAAAAACAGTAATATGTGAAACCGATATGTTATTATTTTTAATTCGAATAAATAAACAAAACCTATTAGAAAATTGTGTTAAGACATTTTGTTTGACGTCTATTTTGATAATAAGAAGAAATGAATTGTGTTTGTGTTATCATAAAAGCGCAGGCCCAAATTATTATAATAATTTGTGAAAATATTTATCTATAAAAATGAAAATTTATAAATATTTTGTTGCATATATTTAGAAATGCAATTTGTAGTAAAGTGTACTCCACAAAAAAGTAATGTTTCCTTACTCTTTAAATTTATTGTTATATTTGCAATTAAATGTTATAATTTCAAAAATTTCAATTTATTTAAATTTATGACTGTTATAACAAATAGTTTGCATTTGTAGCTGTTTGCTAAAGCTTATTAAAATCTTTTCAAAGCTTTTGCATATACATTGTATTTACAGTGTAGACAGAAAGGCGTTAGAGTTAATTTAATTTACATAAGAAATTAGTGTTTTGGTACAGTAACTGAACATGAAAATAGACCAATACCTCTGAATTCTTTGAACCTCAATCGATTTTCATGAAAATTGGGAATTAAACTCATCTTACTCTTAACTTCAAAGGTGACATAAGCCCGACTTGCGCTTTTTATGTTTAAGGGGTTAAAACTACTTCTACGTGAAAATTTAGAACAAATGTAGGTTTACTCATTTTTTGGATTCCCTTCTTATTTAGTTATGTAGAATAAATCTTCTTTGATGTTCTCGAACATAGTTTAATATGTACTTCAACTTTTCTTCTCTTAAAAACCACCCCTATGCCTTAGACAAATAAAAAAAGTAAACGATAATATTCTAAAAATATTATTATGAGAAGAGAACATTTGTCTTAAATTAAAGCTATACATCACTAGTAGATTTTCACGGTTTGGTTAACTGAAACCTAAAACGGAAGGTTTTGAAACAAATAAACTGTAACCGAAAACAGACTTACAAAACCGCGGTTTTGCGGTTTTGAAAATTTCTTCGTAAAACAAAAAAAAATTACTTTTATTAATATTTTAATTAATACTGCCAATCAATGACACACACTCACACAAATGATGTCGAAAAAATCAGTGTTTCTGCACCAAAAAAATGCAAGTGGTTTTTGTGACATACCAATTACGGGTTGAGGGGCTCGGGCTGGGTGGTCGGAGCACTATAATGCAAACTTGAAACAGTTACTTCGGTATTTTTTATCCCACAGGAAATTAAATGTAACCAAATTTTTTGTTTAAAAAGACAAAAGTTTTCGTGCTGAATACTAGTTACGTATCTTATTTAGTTTTAGAGTTATTTTGAAGAGAAGGTACGATTTTGAGAAATTTGAAATATTCATTTTTCATTATAATCATACTTTTTTTAGAAACTACGTATTCTAATGCAGCTAAACTTCTGGAACTCATGATTAATACTAAAATACAGCTATCTGTTAAACGCAGTGGTTCTCAAAGCGTGTTCCGCGATGCACTTTCCACAGTTCCGCGAAAAAATCAAATGTACAATCAATTCAATTAAAAATTGCTTGAAAATAAAAATCAATTCAATGTAAAATTTACACGTACGTAAAATTTACACGTTTCTCGGCTTTGTATGAATAAAAATATCTTTCGGGTTAAAATTACTTCTTGAAAACATAAAATATTATTGCAGTTATTAAAATTCTCCTTTTACACATAAATAAATAAAAAATGTATGAAGTTTTTGTTTCACACTATATGAACAAATGATTGGATAAGAAACCCGTTTACTTCTTCCGAATTTTCTAGTTTTACTTTAAATGAAGAAGAAGAATTGACGTCGCTTTCTTCAGATCGTGGATTAAAATTACAGTTCCATGAACATACTCCTGAAAATTTTTGGATCTCTGTTAAAGATGAATACCCGAGTATAAGCAAAAAATCCTTGAACATATTATTGTTATTTTCCACGACATAACTTTGCGAAGCGGGATTTTCAACTATGATCAATATAAAGACACAAACGTGAGAGACTAGGGAATTTAGAAGAAGAAATGCGCGTGGCGTTATCATTTATTCGCCCCGATATCGCTGAGATCTGTAAAGATCGTCAAGCTCATGGATCGCATTAAGTTTGATATTTTTTTAAAAGTATTGTAATTTTAATTGTGCTTTCAATAAATATATTTGCCTTAATCGATATCGGTTCATATTTTATTTATATACATATTATTTTCTAAAAGTAGCACTTGGAAGGGGGGGGGCACTCACACGCTGCGACACGATTCTGTTTCCTTTTTGCTTTATAATTACTACGTTTTCATGCAGATCGAAAAAGAATTGAATCCTCATCCCGTTTTCAAACTGTAAAGTGTTTTCATGATTGGATTGAAAACGGGTTGAAAACGTTTTTAAAACTGTGTTGAAAAACTGTCAAAAGGTCAAAAAGCGTTTAATTGTGTTTCATTATTTGTGTTCAATATTTTATTTTTTTATGCTTGATATTGTATATTTCTTTTAAATAAAGTTAATGAAATAAACATTTTATAAATCAATGTGAATTTAGTTGTTTTGTAATTAAAAACAAACATAAACATTTTGCTGCGCATGACACGGTCCAGTTTTCCGTTTTCATGCATTTTCGAATATTTGGATACCGATCCCAAAAAAAATCGAGATCGTATTTAAAAATAAATAGTATTCCAAACTGCAATTGTTGATGTTTTTATGGTGAATTCAATTCGAATTTGGTTTTCAAATCGTTTTGAACTAAACATCAAAACGTAGTAAATAATGGAGTGTTTTGGCAAACATTATTCTGTTTTTTATTGCACTTTTGGTTTCAAAAATGTTAGCCACCCTCGCCCCCTGTTGTAAAGTGTATGCTGTATTGTAGATATTCCGCCTAAAAATATATCAGAGTTTAGTGTTCCCCGACTTCAAAAAGTTTGAGAACCAAGGTGTTAAAGGATAACGAAGAATATGGATTTTGCTGGGAATAGCTGAGATTTTAACGCTGATTTTTTTTTTAATTCGACTTGCTCACCGTTTTTGCATCGCTTAGTTTTGATGGACACGAATTAAACTAGTACTTATTTTAAAGGTATTGCTTAGCATCATAAGAGTATATTAAGAAACTAGTTTCATAATCGACGATTTTATCGCACGCAATCTGTTTAGAAAACGACCCGCGCAGCGTCTTATGAAACGAGTTTTTTATACTATTTTTTCTATTTTGCATTTTTTGTCTTGAAATTTTAAAAAATGTGTATTTTATTAAAAAATAGTCAATTTGAAATTTTGTTATTATTACTAATTATTTTAATTAATTAAAATATTTAACAAATTAACACTAATTTAGATATTCTTATTAATTTTATTTACATAATTATTATTCGTTTTAATGTTCACTGACGTTTGTATGACCAATGTGACCAACCTTAAAAGAAAAAAATGTATGTCTGTCTGTAGGCCGGCCGTCATTACCTACGCTGCAGGGAAAACCGCTGGAGGGATTTCAAAATTTTTTTTCTAAAAATAGGTATATTCAAGGGACAGGTCTGAAAGGACGCTGTGTTCGATAACTGTACCGGAAGTGTGTCAAAAAAATCATTATGTATGTCAAAAATAGCAAATTTTCATATTTTTGGCTTTAAAACGTTCATTTTAAGTGATTACGAGTAGGAACATTGAATTTGGAGAAATCTTGATGGTAGGGATTGGTATGTGAGATCAAAAACTAGATTATTGCCTTATAAGTTTGTCAAAAAAATGTTGAGATTTTTATTTATTTTTGTACCTAATTTTTTGGAAAAAAAATAAAATTTATTGTTTGTTGGAAATGAAATTTTATTATTATTATTGAGAATTATGGCATTATAAGGTTGTCAAAAAAATGTTGTCAAGTGTGTCAATAGAAAGATTTTTATTTATTTTTTTACCCAATTTTTTGGAAAAAAAATAAAATTGTTTGTTTGAAATGAAATTACTTCGGTTTTATTATTATTATTGAGAATTATGGCATTATAAGTTTGTCAAAAAAATGTTGTCAAGAGTGTCAAAAAAAAGATTTTTATTTATATTTTTACCCAATTTTTTGGAAAAAAATAAAATTGTGTGGTTGAAATGAAATTTTTTATTATTATTGAGAATTATGGCATTATAAGTTTGTCAAAAAAATGTTGTCAAGTGTGTCAAAATAAAGATTTTTTATTTATTTTTTTACTCAAATTTTGGGAAAAAAATAAAATTGTTTGTTTGAAATGAAATTACTTCGGTTTTATTATTATTATTGAGAATTATGGAATTATAAGTTTGTCAAAAAAAATGTTGTCAAGTGTGTCAAAAGAAAGATTTTTATTTACTTTTTACCCAACTTTTTGGAAAAAATTAAAATTGTTTGTTTGAAATGAAGTTTTATTATTATTATTGAGAATTATGGCATTATAAGTTTGTCAAAAAAATGTTGTCAAGTGTGTCAAAAGAAAGATTTTTATTTATTTTTTACCCAATTTTTTGGAAAAAAATAAAATTGTTTGTTTGAAATGAAATTACTTCGGTTTTATTATTATTATTGAGAATTATGGCATTATAAGTTTGTCAAAAAAATGTTGTCAAGTGTGTCAAAAGAAAGATTTTTATTTACTTTTTTACCCAACTTTTTGGAAAAAATTAAAATTGTTTGTTTGAAATGAAGTTTTATTATTATTATTGAGAATTATGGCATTATAAGTTTGTCAAAAAAATGTTGTCAAGTGTGTCAAAAGAAAGATTTTTATTTATTTTTTACCCAATTTTTTGGAAAAAAATAAAATTATTTGTTTGAAATGAAATTACTTCGGTTTTATTATTATTATTGAGAATTATGGCATTATAAGTTTGTCAAAAAAATGTTGTCAAGTGTGTCAAAAGAAAGATTTTTATTTACTTTTTTACCCAACTTTTTGGAAAAAATTAAAATTGTTTGTTTGAAATGAAGTTTTATTATTATTATTGAGAATTATGGCATTATAAGTTTGTCAAAAAAATGTTGTCAAGTGTGTCAAAAGAAAGATTTTTATTTATTTTTTTACCCAAGTTTTTGGAAAAAAATAAAATTGTTTGTTTGAAATGAAATTTTTTATTATTATTGAGAATAATGGCATAAGTTTGTCAAAAAAATGTTGTCAAGTGTGTCAAAAAATGATTTCATTTATTTTTTAGCCAATTTTTTGGAAAAAAAATGTAGCTGTTTTTATGACGTAAATGTAATTGAAAATGAAATTGGACATGGAAATTTTTGAATTTGTTATAGTTTTTGAAATATTTTTGGAATTTTGAAAAAGTTTGTATTTTTGATTTTGTAATAATTTTTGCAATATTTTTAGAATTTCGGAAAAAGTTTTAATTTTTGATTTTGTAAGAATTTTTGGAATATTTTTAGAATTTTGAAAAATTTTTAATTATTGATTTTATTATAATTTTTGGAAATTTTGAAAAAATTTTCAATTTTTGATTTTGTAATAATTTTTGCAATATTTTTAGAATTTTGGAAAAAGTTTGAATTTTTAGAATTTTTGGATTATTATTGGAGTTTAGAAAAAGTTTAAATATTTGATTTCATTCTAATTTTTGGAATATTTTTGGAATTTTGAAAAAGGTTTCAATTTTTGATTTTGTTATAATTTTTGCAATATTTTTAGAATTTTGAAAAAAATAGAATATTTGAATTTTATATATATATTATATATATATATATATATATATATATATATATATATATTTAGAATTTTGAAAAAAGTTTCATTTTTTGATTTTGTAAGAATTTTTGGAATATATTTAGAATTTTGAAAAATTTTAAATTTTTGATTTTATTATAATTTTTGGAATTTTGAAAAAAGTTTTAATTTTTGATTTTGTAATAGTTTTTGCAATATTTTTAGACTTTTGGAAAAGTTTGAATTTTTAAGAATTTTAGGAATATTATCGGAATTTAGAAAAAGTTTAAATATTTGATTTCATTCTAATTTTTGGAATATTTTTTCAATTTTGAAAAAGTTTGATTTTATTTAGTTTAACAATATTTTTGGAATTTTGATTACAATTTTCCGGCAACGTACTGATGTTTCGTGTTAGTTTTGTAATAAATTTTTAAACAGAGATAAAAAATACTTGTACTTTAACAAAGAGTTATGTTTGATATACATCGCTGCCCAAAACTAAAAACCATGTCCTCGTGAAAGTTTTTTGCCTAAAACTATATCAAAATCCTTTACCCAGACTGAAGTCTTGATATCTCAGAGCTGTGAGATTACAGCCCCTCCATTTTTTTCAATTGCGAATAACTCGAAAAATATCGATCTATGGAAAAAACGATTAAGAATACTTTCACTTAAAATGTGTCTTTTAATTTATTTTCGGGGTTATTTTGAGTGAAAAAAATCCACCCCCGAGAAGGGTGGCATCCCCAGGGTCACCAGGGTAAAAGCGCAAATCATCGCTATGTCACCTTTGATTTTTGAGTCATCCCTTAACTATTCAGCAAATTTCAAGTTAATTGGTCAAGCTTTAAAGAATTCAAACCCGAAAACGTTTAGTTCTGCACTATTTGTTCAAATGAAAAAGAATAACAAATTTTTCAGTTATTAATTAAAAGCTGATGTTCACATTTCAAAACTTCGTGAATTAAGTTGTTTAGGATATTTTCAGCTGGTAGTAGGTGTATCGTTGTTTGGCAACAACTATTTGTCCAACGCTTGCCCATGAACAAAAGACTTGATTTAAAAGAAAATTTTACAATCGATGTCGAAATAAATAGAATAAAAATTTCCAGCATTGTTTATTATTATTTTGATGCCGATTATTTACATTGCTGTGCACTATTTTTATTTTAATTTTATGTATTTTTCTATTTTGCTGAACATAATCAACACTATAATTTTTTAATGTTTCGTCATTTATTTTTAATTTTCGTCAATTATGATTTTTTTGTCTGACTATGTTGCAGTGATGCCAGAGTTTTAAAAATGAATTTCCCGTAGACGTGTCGAAAATTCCCGATTTTTCCCGTTTCCTTAAGAAAAAAATCTCTCAAAAATTCCCACTAAGCTTCCAATAAAAACGAGTACATATATATAAATTTAATTGTGTATTGGAAAAACTTCAAAACAACAATACTAAAAAATAGAAACTTCGGTTCAAATACAATAATTATATTAACTTTAAAAGTTTGACTCATTAGTAATGCTCAAATTTTTAAAGTTACACATTTAAGTTTGCTATAAATTTGATGATGTTATTAACGATAAGTGCTTCTCAATTGTCTCAAATGTCAAACTGTTTATTACAAAGCACAAGCAGTTAAGCACTCTTCCCCAATTCGGTTACGTTTCTTAACCTTGATATCCGTCACCATTAAAAATGCTCGCTCAATATCCGCATTTAAATGCGGCAAGATTAATATATAATTAGCACCTTTTCTTAAGTTAAAAACTAATTCTCCATTAATGATTTTTTCCATACTTTACAGAAATTTTCTACATTAAGATTTTGTAAATGTTTTTTTTCGTTAATTCAAAAGGTAGATCATTCCATTTGCTTCAAAACGATACTTATCACATGCAGGAGTGCAGGAAAAATCAGTCGAAAGTTTACAGAGTTTTCAGTTGGAGATATTTTTAGCCACTTTAGGATTTAGGAACTCAACTGTTTTTAAAAACTTGTCATTTATAGGAAATTTTTGAAAAAGTTTATAAATGCATTTCTTAATAAATTGGCCACAATTGTTTCGCATATTTAATTTTTGTTCTACTGATAGATAGCATAATTTTCCAGATTATTGAAATTTAAATATTCCTTAAATTCAGCTCATACTTCTAAATCTTCGACGGTAAGTTTACCCTGGTTAAACATTCCAATTCAAACCTATTGAATCCTATTAAATCCAATATAATTTCAATAGGATTAAATCGGATTGAATTGGTTTGATAGGAAGACTTCGATCTGCCAATTAAAATTCAATCAAAATGAATGGAATTCAACAGGAAAAGAGGTTCTGTAGGATTCTAATGTAAATTTTCAATTGAATTTCAATCGGAAATTAAGAGATTCAAAAGGAAAAAAGAACTTAGAAAAAAATTAAACAATCTTATGAATTTAACAGGATTTAATTGGAAAAGATTTAATAGGAATGAATAGGATTAATCGGAATTCTGCAATGGAAATTTCCAATTAATTCCTATTTATATACATTTCCTGTAGAATCCTATCCATTCCGGTTGAAAAATAAAATAGAGATATTTAACAGGAATGAATAGGATTGTATTGGAAATAGATTTTTTGAATAGGAATTAATTGAAAATTCCCAATGCAGAATTCCGATTAATCCAATTCATTTTTTTAATTGGTTTCAATTGGAATGTTTATCCAGGGTAGTGTTATCATTCACTAATCTTTCAGATGTTGAAATATTATTTTAGAATATTTCGTCTACAGTTTTAGGTTTGAGCTAAAGTCGTGCATTCACATACAACAGAAACAGAAACCGAAACTGAAACTGAAAATTTTCAGTTTCTAATTTGGTTGACGGTGGTGAATAATAAAACAGAAACGGAAACCGAATTTTATTTGTTATCCATTATGAATAATAAAATTGAAGAATAACAAAAACAAATAATTTTTGTTTATTAAACCTATTTATTAAATTCAAAATTCAAAGCTTTTGTTATCACAATTCAAAGTAATAATTAATATTATGTGACAGTTTCTGGTCATGTGACAGTTTCGGTACTGAAACAATTAAATTTTAATTGTTTCCGTTTCAGACAAAACAGACGAATTTTCCGTTTCTGTTTCTTTTTCTAAATTCGGTTTCTGTTTCAGTTGCTGTCAAATTACTTCATACAAAATTTAAACTGTTTGATATTTCATGTATTTTTGAATTCACTTTTTTCAGTATTATGCTGAATAATCAACACATTTTATATCAGCCTCATCTATTTCCGCACCCATTCGTTCATTTTCATTTTTTTAACCTTCCTTAACTTTAAGGAATAGTAAACTTAAAAAAAATTTGTTTTTCGGCAAACGGTTGTTAAATTGAACTTTGCTGCCGGAGAAGGCTAAAGTCTTATTTTTTTGACGTTATTTTATTATTTTACGGCGACAGAAAAAGTAACTCCTAGTAAACTCCTAGTAAGTAACCTAGTAAACTAGGTTAAACATTCCAATTCAAACCTATTGAATCCTATTAAATCCAATATAATTTCAATAGGATTAAATCGGATTGAATTGGTTTGATAGGAAGACTTCGATCTGCCAATTAAAATTCAATCAAAATGAATGGAATTCAACAGGAAAAGAGGTTCTGTAGGATTCTAATGTAAATTTTCAATTGAATTTCAATCGGAAATTAAGAGATTCAAAAGGAAAAAAGAACTTAGAAAAAAATTAAACAATCTTATGAATTTAACAGGATTTAATTGGAAAAGATTTAATAGGAATGAATAGGATTAATCGGAATTCTGCAATGGAAATTTCCAATTAATTCCTATTTATATACATTTCCTGTAGAATCCTATCCATTCCGGTTGAAAAATAAAATAGAGATATTTAACAGGAATGAATAGGATTGTATTGGAAATAGATTTTTTGAATAGGAATTAATTGAAAATTCCCAATGCAGAATTCCGATTAATCCAATTCATTTTTTTAATTGGTTTCAATTGGAATGTTTATCCAGGGTAGTGTTATCATTCACTAATCTTTCAGATGTTGAAATATTATTTTAGAATATTTCGTCTACAGTTTTAGGTTTGAGCTAAAGTCGTGCATTCACATACAACAGAAACAGAAACCGAAACTGAAACTGAAAATTTTCAGTTTCTAATTTGGTTGACAGTGGTGAATAATAAAACAGAAACGGAAACCGAATTTTATTTGTTATCCATTATGAATAATAAAATTGAAGAATAACAAAAACAAATAATTTTTGTTTATTAAACCTATTTATTAAATTCAAAATTCAAAGCTTTTGTTATCACAATCCAAAGTAATAATTAATATTATGTGACAGTTTCTGGTCATGTGACAGTTTCGGTACTGAAACAATTAAATTTTAATTGTTTCCGTTTCAGACAAAACAGACGAATTTTCCGTTTCTGTTTCTTTTTCTAAATTCGGTTTCTGTTTCAGTTGCTGTCAAATTACTTCATACAAAATTTAAACTGTTTGATATTTCATGTATTTTTGAATTCACTTTTTTCAGTATTATGCTGAATAATCAACACATTTTATATCAGCCTCATCTATTTCCGCACCCATTCGTTCATTTTCATTTTTTTAACCTTCCTTAACTTTAAGGAATAGTAAACTTAAAAAAAATTTGTTTTTCGGCAAACGGTTGTTAAATTGAACTTTGCTGCCGGAGAAGGCTAAAGTCTTATTTTTTTGACGTTATTTTATTATTTTACGGCGACAGAAAAAGTAACTCGTATTTTTACGGCGTCAGAAAAAGTGTAGTGATTTATTTCAATATTTTTACGGCGACAGTAAAAGTAACATAAAATAAGATTTAAATAATTTCCTTGTTATTTTTTCAAACAAATTGTATAACTACTCCAAGAAAAATAACTAATATTTTGATTGGATTATAAAATTTTGAAATGAAAAGTTGCTTTGATAAAAAATTTTGTTTATACAAATTTAAATGTTTTTACTTTTTTGGAAGTAACTTTGACGATAATAAATCAAATTTATAAAAATTTTGATGTATTAGTTTCATATTTATACAAAATTTAAACGTTTGCCGAAAAATTAGTGTATTTAATTCGGAACTAAAGTGACTTTTTCTGTTTCATCTATAATTGCCAAACTATAAACACAACACAAAAAGTAGCACTTTAGCTCCTAATTAAATAATATACTATTATTTACTGTATAGAAAACTATACACAGAAAAACAACGTTGTACCTGTAATTTTGTAAAAATATATCACCTTTGATTTGAAATCACATTAGTTAACACTGCCAGCCGTTTTTGATATAGATAATAAAGGAAACCAACAAAACGAAAATTGGGTTTAGTTTAAATTTTAAAGCATTACGATACTGTATGTGATGAATGGCAAATGTGCAACACGCAATAAATCAATCAACCTTTAATTTAAAACGCTTCTACTATGAAATGTGAAAAATCCCGCACTTTCGAAGTTTTTCCGGTTTTCCCGTTTTATATAAAATATCCCACAAACGGGAAAAAGTCACGCAATCTGGCAACACTGCTATGTTGCTTTTTTTGTTTAATGTTCGGGTTCTGTTTGAAGAACTCACATTACTAATAGTACTAACATGTTGTGGAGACAATTATAATTATTATTATTTATGATTTATGCTTATATGTATAAGTGTGCGGTTTTTACTTTGCAACATAACGGAAGATCTTAGTGTGGCTTCCAAAGTCCTACCATTAACGCTCTACTTCAACTTTTTAAGGCTGTTATCCTCTATATTATGTTGGCTAATATCTTCTTCCAATGTTTATTCGAACGAAAGTTAATTCTTTTAAGGTCAATGTCAGCATCTCATGTTAGATTTTATTTCCCTCTAAATCCGACTCTCTGATAGTTTACTAACGTTAATTTTCTTTCCATTCTGATAAGAAATACATTCACTGAGCTGAGATTTACTCCAATTGATTGGCTCTAGCTTTTTTTATTTTACAAAGTACTACATCAGTAAAACTCGACTAAAATTATTAAAAAGTCCAAGCGGCACGTATATATCCGCTAGAAATAGGTAAATTTCGAGATCAGACAGTTTTGTGTGCCAGTAGAATCTGATGTATCAGATTAGTTTAAACAACACAAACTAATTTCAAACAGATATCGAAAAAATTTTAAAAAGCAAATTAGCTACATATAAGCGAAACTATATCTATCCAATTTTGCAACAAACAAATATCAAATCAAATACCACAGAATATGTGTGTGACAATTTATGACATAAATCTACGCTATATCATATGTCGTCCAATTACTGCAAAATATCAAAATAGTTTATTTCTAAGAAAAAAAATTAATTTCTTCTATTCAAACCTTTTTATTTTTTTTTCATTGACTATTATAAGGTTTTTGAAAATTGTAGTTATGGATTGTTGCAAACTTTTTTGTTGAAGCCAACAAGTCAAAAACCTCTAACTGCAGAGGTTTATATTTATAAGAAACGGATTAAAATGTTTCCACAAATTTTAAATTTATGAAGTTTTAAAAAATATTAGTATCCAAACGGCCGTTATAACGGATTAAAAAAACGAATTTTTTTTCTAGTATAAAGCCTCTAGTTCCTTAACCATGTGTCAGATTTTTCTGATTTACGAACTTGTCCAATATATTAATAAAACACACATGTTTACGGAAGGTTTTTTGATCTGGCTCTACAAATGCGACCGTGAGAGCGCCGGTTGATTCAAACGCATTTTGTGTTTTACAAGCTTTTTTGTTGAAGCCGCTCACTCAGAAACCTCCAACTGCAGAGGTCTTTTTTTTGAAAGAAACTCATTAAAAAAGGCTTCAAAGATTCTAAATTTATGAAGTTCTTAAAAATATTAGAATCTAAACGGCCGTTATAACGGATCTAAAAAACAAAGTTTTTTCTAGTATAAAGCCTCTAGTTTCTTAACCCTGTGTCGGATTTGACTGATTTATGTACTTGTTCAAGATATTAATAAAACGCACGTTTAAAGAAAGGGTTTTTTGATCTGGCCTTACAAATGCGACCATGAGAGTGCCGGTTGTTTAAAAAAAAAATTTTTTTTTGCAAACTTTTTTGTTGGAGCCACTCACTCATGAACCTCTAACTGAAGAGGTCTATTTTTAAAACAAATTAATAAAAAAGATTCCAACACTTTTAAATTTGTTTTTTTTTTTAAATATTAGTATCCAAACGGCCGTTATAACGGTTTTAAAAAATCAATTTTTTTTAGAAAATAGGCTCTAGTTCCTTAACCACGTGTCGGATTTTGCTGATTCACGAACTCGTCTGAGATATTAATAGAATACACATGTACAGAAAATTTTTTTGATCTACCTCAACAAGTGCGACCGTGAGAGTGCCGGTCGTTTTCGTTATATCTCATATCGTGTATATATATATATATATATATATATATATATATATATATATATATATATATATATATATATATATATATACATTTTTTTTTGTTTTTTCGTCTCCGCTTATCATATATAGTCGTTTGGCACACAAATTTTTCCGAAATTCCGAGATGAAGCCGATTGCAATAGGTAGATTTTTATATGAAATCTACCTAAAAACTGGTTTCAGTTACTGAGTTTACAAGGAGTCACACACAAAATAAAATTGAAGCATCTAGCGTTTTATTATTTCTTAACTGCCAAATCTATTATATTTTGTTTTGTGAGAATCACTAAATCACAAAACTGAAAACTAAGTAGGAGCAAAAATGTAATAGTGGATATTCGGTGATATTAGAATTTGATATAATATAAAAATGAACCATTGAATATTACATTTACTGTGGAGTGTGGACGTCTTGATAAACAATCAAAAATAAATTAAAATTCCTCTTATGCTTGGTATTATATAAATCAATGTTTTTGACGTCTGTAAACTTCAATATCTTTTTGAAAGTCGTAAACAGATTCGTAATAAAAATTGAAGTCATCTTAAGATAATCTCGTTTTATTATTCAATTTTATTAGTTTTCTTTATTATTATAATATTATAACTGTTTGTTTAAAAACAATTACCAATCAATCTTCATCGTTTGTTAAACAACAACGTCTGGAATTTTATCTTGATTGTTATTACAAAAATTTTACATACCAGTATATAATATGATAATGGTAGCTGTATAATCTGCTTTCTTGGTTAAAATATTTGTGTTATCTACGTTTAATTATGAACAACAAAAGGCTTGTTTTTCCTATATATTTATCGAACAGACATTTTAAAACTATACTTCTTTTGTTTTAACATGTTATAAAGTAATTAGCTTTAGCACTTTACAGTGGCAGAGTCCATCAGCATATTAATTAATAATTATATAAATGGTTATTAAAATCGATGCAAAGAAAGTAAAGCGTTAGCAAAACTAACCCCGCTGATCAGTTTGATTTCGAAGTACCAAGTACCAAGAGATGTTTCTAAATTAATATTAATTTATTATAAAAGCAAATAAGAATTTAAGAACTTGCCCACCAACTTGTTACCAACTATCCCAAAATGACCAAATCGTGGGATGAAACGATCTTCTCTCTATGTTATCTGACAAATTCACCCCTAAAGAATAAAATAAACGTAAATCGCTATTTAAAACAATTACCCTACTATCCATATCATCCAACCTACTATATTAGCGAATAAAATTAGCGAATAGAAAACAAAATATTTATAGAAAACAAAAACATTTTACCTGAACGTGAAAATGACCGGACTATCGGATTGAACGTTGCACCTGCTATACTCTTAAAACTCAAGAAATAGAGACAGTGAAGTTTGGAACTGATCACTAACTGGTCGGAAGTAAGACGCAGCGAATATTCAGAAAACATGTTCTGAATAGTTGCTTTTTATACTGTAGTGCGGTCATCTTTTTTTAAAAACAATTCAGACCAGTCATGATCAGTTAGAAGATCTTCTCCATAGGAGTGCGTGGCGTATATACGTAGCGTATATACGTTTATAATCAATATAATACGTTGGCGAGAAGCACACTTTCTTTGTTGCGCTAGAAGAGGTTATGAAATTAACGGATTACTAATAAAACCATAAACTATATTAAAATAAATATACCGTTTAAACATATCAGATCGCCATTAGCCATATTGTCAATGATAGTGTGACAATATTTTGTTTTATGACTTGAATAGAGCTCAGACTAGGACCAAAAACAATACTTTTCGACCTTGCCATACATATCATTATTTTCGATTTTATTAATAATTTTGAGAATGGCGAATGTTAGTAATAGTATAGACTATTGATTGATGACTGATGCCATGTTATTGTAATTACGAACAACTGCAGTTGTGGTTGGTGAATAAAATCTATTTTAGGATAAAAATGTGGATGAACTGATAAAACTTATTTTATGCAGAATAAATCGGTTCCAGTTGTCGTTAAACATTTTCTAACCATCTGTTAGCACTGCTGGCTTTAAAAAGCAATTTATGTGGATTCTACTGTATTTTTAACATCAATTTCTTAAACGTAAATTAAAACGTAACACAAAAAAGAAGTTTTTATATTCTTGTAGTTACATTCGTGTTTTCAATTTTTTATTTAGTTAGGAAACTAGCTAAACCAAAACAGTGCCAGTTGAACTGAGAAACGAATATGAATCTAACAGTTTTAATCTTAACAGTGATTTTAATTTATTTTAATGCTGATTTTTGTCGCTCTCAGTTATTTTTAACAAATAATTTGCCACATTGGGCTAGTAATGAAGAGGTTGGTAACATCCGAATTTATATTGATTATAAAAAAATCATAAATACAACATAAATTAAAAACATTTTTTTGTAGGGATTAAGAGGAATGGAGGAAGACGAATTGATTTTAACACCGATTATCGAAAGTGGTGATGTTATGAAAGGAAGACAATTATCCCGAGTTGATAAAAAGTTTTTTCTCAATGTCACAAGTTATTCTGGATATTTAACAGTAAATGAACAATATGAGTCAAACTTATGGTTTTGGTTTTTTCCTGCTCAAGGAACAGAACATTTATACGAAACTGATTGGAATGATTATGATGATTACGAGCAAAATGAAGAACAAAAAAATGTTAATTGGGAAAATGAAAATGCGCCGCTTGTTTTATGGTTACAAGGTGGTCCTGGTAGCTCATCATTATTTGGATTGTTTACAGAAAATGGGCCGTTTTTAATAGATGAAGAAAGCGAATTGGAAATAAAATTGAATCCATATTCATGGCATACAAAATATAGTATGTTATATATTGATAATCCCGTTGGAACTGGCTTTAGTTACACAGATTTTCAAGGCTTAACGAAAAACGTAACAGAAGTAGGCGAGCATTTGTACATTGGATTAGTTCAATTTTTAAAATTGTTTCCATGGCTTCAAAGTGTTCCGTTTTATGTCACTGGAGAGTCATATGCTGGCAAATACATTCCATCAATTGGATATCAAATTTATAAAAATAATGAGAATTCATATTTTAAAATTAATTTGCAAGTGAGTAAAACTATAGTACCTCTATTTTTTTTGCTAGTTCTTAATATTACTTGAATTTTATTAACAAATTTATCTTGATTTTTGAAAATTTCCGGATCGGTTCTTATGCAGTTAGCAATCCATCAAAGAAAATAAAAACAAAAATGATTTTGTGTTCTGTAAAGAAATTTAAGCTCGTAGTTGCCGCGAATGAATTGATTTTTTTCCAACCACCGACCGTTCCATATAGGAACGTAGGTTGTCAACAAGTGTACCTCAGATGTGCTAATCCCAATTCAATCAATTTTAAGGTCGAGTTTTGCTTGCAGATTTAATTTAGTTTTATAGGAGTGATCAGCTCATACAGAATTTTTCAAATTTACCAAACATTTTTCTTGACTATCGGTACATTGGTAAACTGGTGTGCTGATAAACTGGTTGGATCTGAAATTCATCAATTTAAACACTTCGACCTAACTGTTGATTATGCTTTAAGTCAGTTGTTTTTTTATAGACAGTCGTGGTTGATGTCCTTGCAATTTATGCTTTGTATTCCTTGAGGTTTATAACGTGAGTTTATTAGCTTAATTGAAATTTTGGCCTTATGGTAGTTATGGTCTATAGACCAAGTTTGTGGAATCTGTGCCATAAAACTTCAGAAAAGTTGCTGGTAATAGATGCCATAGTTTACGTTTTAAAGTTGCAAAATAGGCACACATCGGCAGCAGCTAGAACTATTTTGTTAAGATTGCAAAGACACTTTCTTTTAATAATTTCTTTTTAGTACGAGTGTAAATGGGGGAATAAACACATCACTCATCGCTTGTGATGTGAGATGTTCGCATTAAGTGCGATGCGACAATTTTTTATTATTTGACATTCACAATAAGTCCACATAGCATCAAAAAATCAAATCATCGAATCATGTTTTAGAACCGAAAATCAGTAGACCTAAAGTTCATACCACCGAATTTCATATCATCGAAAGGTTCTGAAATTGAAAAATCATTAGATCGAAATATCATATCACCAAAAATTTATTTCGAAACATCATCGTCGAAAATTCATTGCATCGAAACATCACATCACCGTCGATCATGAACTTTATTGAAAAATGCTGCCAGACATTTTTTGTAGATTATCTAATTTCTTAAAAATTATCTACCATGAATTTTCGAAATTTTATAAGGTTTGTGAGTTATTTGCAATAGAAATAAAATATAAATCAATATAATAATTAATATATACTGCGGATATCATTTAAATTTACAATATTCCTAGCATTGAGCCAAATCGTGCCATATCATCCAAAAATCATACTGTCGAAATTCTTTTATTGAAAAATAAAATATCAAAATATCAAAAAATAAAAAATCATACTATAGAAAAATCAAACAATCGAACGAAACTCACAACATCGAAAATCATAACACCGAAAGTTCACATTGTCGAAAAGTCATTGTATCGAAAGATCGTTGCACCGAAATTTTTTCGATGTTCTGGAAAAATCATATTCTAAAATCAGATGATCGCAAAGAATTAAGAGACTAAGGAAATGAAACTACTGTATATACATATACACAAAAATATTTGAAGTCGTTTTTCTCTCTTTTTTTCGGTGCTAAGTTGTTAGCTTCGGTGCTAAGTTGTTCAAATTTTTTTATATTGTTTTTCTATTTGTCGTTTTTCTTTTTTATGTAATGGCGTCTCTTTTTTTTATATTAATTTTAGGGGCAAAAATACACTTAAATTTGGAATTAAATGCAATAATAGAAATATTTACGGCGCCTCTACTAAAACGTAAGTGTGTTAGTAACAATTTATTGGTGTGCAAAAATTGCTTCAAATTTTAACATCAATTTCACTTCCTTTATTCTTTTCATTCTTTGGATGATCGTAATTCATAAAATAGAATAAAAAATTATATTATCGAAATATCATAACATCGAAAATATTCGATATAATGAATAATTCGAGCATCGATCGAAAATCATTTAATCGAAAAATAGGGTATCAAATTGTTGTTTCTGTTCTGTGGCCAAATATTAACACTAAAATTAGACAGCTATTTGGCTCTAAACGTGTTTTTGAAATCCTACTACTTTAATTGTGTTGTGTGATGCGCTTACATTTTTATAAACAATAATAATAATCAAATCAAGGCTTCATAATTTATTATTCCTTGTTTTAGCTAATTGATAATTATAATTGGTCAGAAATCAAAAGCAGTGGTGGTTTTAAGCACAGGCATTTGCCGGTGGCCTCGCGCTCAGGTGGCCTCGTATTTTTTTTCTTAGTACAAGTAATATAAAAAATTTTTCTTAGTACAATAAATATAAACAACGAAACTTATTTATTAAGATTCAATATAATGTATGCGTACAGTATTTTTATAAACAGTATTTTTATAAAATATTTAACTTTACATATATGTACATCTATTATTATGTATGTAGCAATTTTTTTTGCGTTATACATAATGCCTGGCAACCATATGAAAGAGTATGCGGTTTCTAGTCTCATATACATAAACGAAATTTGAAATTTTTTCTAAGCCTACTAGATTTTTTTTTAACATTTCACAGTTATTATATTTTTGTGAATATATGATTGCTATAGCATAGTATGATTGTTATTGGTATAAAAAATGTTGTGTTATGATTGTGTGCGTGTTAAAATTTTTTGGTATAATGTAAGTAATGAATGATGTAAAAATAGAGATTATTTGTTTTCCATTTCACTTCTAAATTATAATTCTTATAGTTCAGACGTTCTTTTTTGGTGTTCTTAGTAATTTATGCGATTTTAATATTGACGATTTTTGCTTTTCTCCTGGTTATTCTTCTGATTATACATTTTATATTGACGACTTCTGCTCTTTCCTTGGCTATTCTTCTAATTATTCGTTTTTATATTAATATTATATAAATTATATTGTATATTTATAAATAAATATCAATCTTTAGAAAAAGTTTAAATTTATATTCATCGTTATTTAACTATGAATCCTCATCGTGATCGAGACACTGGAAGAAAATGGGCTTCGGGTGCCGAAAAAAATAAATAAGAAAAAACATACAGATATGTTAAAGAAAATTAAACCATTGACAAGTTTTTTTAATATATCATCAGGTACTAACACAACTTTTGATGCAGGTGCTAGTACTTCGCAAGATGTTTCAGAAAAATTGGTAGATATTTTATCTGACCAGTCTGAAACATCTTTAGGGTCTTTATCTTTTGTTGTTTCAAATTCTGAAGTTTCTGCTGTCCTATTACCGGACACCCATGAAAAAGATTTTGAAATGAATTTGTCTCAAGAGTCTTCGTTAGCTTCCAATGATTTTGTTTTAGCTTCGAATCCCAAATTGCAAGAAGCACAACATAACTGATGTGGTTATTGTTTCCGACGACCCGGCGTTATAGCCCATTTCGTTTAATGAACGAGAAAGAGTCGATATTGTTAAAAAAGAACCGAGTCAGGTTAAACAAATAAATTTTAAAGCTGATGAATCGGGTCGCAGATTTAATACTAGTTTCTACACGAGAGTTCTTGCTAACGGTGAAGAAGTTTCTAGAAGCTTGCTAGTGTATTCTATACAAAATAATTCGGTATTTTGCTTTTGTTGCAAAATTTTTTCTACCCGAAAAATATGTTTATCGTCGACTGAAGGTTATTCAGATTGGAAAAATATAGGTTCTAGCTTAAAACAACATGATAAATCTCAGGATCACATTAGCTGTATGCAAAAATGGATGAATATGTCAGTTAATTTAAAATCAAATGCAACAATTGATCAAAATTTGCAGAGAATGATAGAAAATGAGAAGAAACATTGGCGCTTGGTACTTGAACGTCTTTTTGCTATAGTGCTAATGTTAGCTGAAAGATCATTACCTTTTTGTGGACACCGTGAGCAACTTTATCAGCCTAATAATGGACACTTCTTGGCATAAGTAGAACTTATTGCAAAATTTGATCCAGTTATGTTAGAGCATCTCAAACGAATAAAAAATAAAGAATGCTTTGACACTTATCTTGGAAAAGATGTGCAGAATGAAATAATTGGACTTATATCGAGAAGAATACTGAAAACTATCGTATCTTCTGTACAGTCATCAAAATATTTTTCTGTTATCATGGATTGCACTCCTGATGTAAGTCATAAGGAACAGCTTTCAATTCTTTTGAGATGCGTTGAAATTAATCAGGAAAAAGTGTAAATTGAAGAATTTTTTTGTGGTTTTTTTCACATAACTGATAGCACTGGTTCAGGTTTAGTTGAAATTTTTTAAAATTTATTAGCTGAGTATAATTTGGATCTAATGAATTGTCGCGGGCAATCGTATGATAATGATGCTAACATGCGAGGGCAATACAAAGGGGTTCAAGCTTTAATCAAAGAAAAAAATCCCAGAGCTCTTTACGTTCCATGTGCTAACCACACATTTAATCTAATGGTATGTGATGCTGCGAAATCAGTATCAATTGCAATTAACTTTTTGGTACTGTTCAACGAATTTTTACATTTTTTGCTGCATCAACCGTTCGATGGGACATACTGCAAAGTGTTTGTAAAATGACTGTGAAATCATTATCAGATACGCGTTGGGAAAGCCGTATAAATAGTATAAAAGTTGTAAAAGATAATTTAGCTCAAATTATAGAAGCTTTATACAAAGTTGCAGATTCAAGTTCAATTGGAGTTGCTGTTTCTGAAGCTAACGGTCTTGCGAATGAGATATCCTCATATCAGTTTATACTTTCACTTACAATTTGGCATGATATATTCTATGAAATCAACAAAGTAAGTAAAGTTATGCAGAATCCCTCGGCAGATATTTCTATTATGATAAAATTGGTGGAAACTACGAACAAATTTTTAGAATCATTCGGAAGTGATGAATCATTTGAAGCGATTATTAAAAAATCTGAAGAAATAGCTATAAAATTAGGTATTGAGCCAGTTCCCTCAAGTGCGGCTTAGCAGAAAACGACGTTTTTTTGAATATGAAGGAACTGATACACCTCTAAATGGAAAGTCTAAATATAAAGTAGATTTTTTTAATGCAATAATTGATGTTGCATTAGTAAGCTTAAATGAAAGATTCAAAATGCTTGATTCATACAACAAAATATTTGGTTTTTTATACCATACCGAAAAAATGCGAAGTTTAGATGCAAATGAATTGTTGAATGATTGTAAAAATTTAGAAATATCACTGAGAAATCCTAGTACAGAAGAATCGGACGTGAACCATGAAGAGTTATACTCGGAAATAAATACATTTTTAAGAATGGAAGCTTCGGCGGAATCGAAAGGTGCACTGGAAATTTTGAAGTATATTACGGCAAATTCTTTAATCGAAAATTTTCCAAATTTATTTATTGCCCTATGAATTTTACTAACTTCCCCTATTTCAGTGGCAAGCGCAGAGAGGTTATTTTCTAGATTAAAACTCATTAAAAACTATTTACGTTCCACTATGGGTCAAGACCGCTTATCTGCATTAGCTTTAATTTCCATTGAAAATAAAATAAGTCGGTTCTTGGACTGTTCTGATTTAATTGATGAGTTTGTGTCCTTAAAAGTCCGAAAGGTTAAGTTTTAAGTCAATGTAATCGATCCTCCTAAAATCTGCGAAAAAAATAAATGGTACCGCATTTTGAGTAGTCTTATTAGTGCATCTTCATCCAAAATAAAAAAAATACTTTATGTACATTTAAAACCTATGTGCGTTTTTTGTTTCGTTACGTTCTAATAGATATCCAAAACACAATAGAACACAAGAATTAAAAACTCAACTAATATAATAGAAAACTTGCCTATGGCCTCGCATATGGTAAATCCACCACTGATCAAAAGCCATATTTGACCCAAAATAGTACACCATCCTTGGGCAAAAACTGAAAGCCACACCTGGTCCGAGATCTAGAAATCATGCTTAGCCCAATGTTTTAAGCCGTACTTGGCCCAAACTGGTTAAAAGAACTCCAGCACGATGTTATCATTTCGCGTTTTACCCTCCCTTGGGCCAACATTTGAAAATATACTTGGTTCAAGGTTTATATCTGGCATGACAATCATTTGCCATATTTTGGCAATATACAAACTTTGCTATATACTATATACAAACTTTGCTAATTGTATTTATTATGTATAAATTTCTTTTAGGGACTAGCATTACGAAATGCCCTTTCGGATCCAATTAATATGTTAGATTATGCTGACTTCGCTTATCAACACGGTTTAATTGATGATGATGGGAAGCGAGAAATGCAAATTTTTGAAATATTAGCTAGACAAAATATTTTCAAAAAGGAATCAAAAATTGTAAGACTACTATATATATATAATAGACCAGTCAAAATAGCTTTTTGTGAGGAAAAAAATTAGTAACAGCATGAAAACTTTTGGATAAGGAAGAAAATATTGCGCATTAAAGGTGATCCGCGTTACGAGGGTGAAAGGGGTGAGCTTTAAGGGGTAGAAAATGTTTTTTTAAGATTTTAAGCGAAACTAGACCTTCTATCGAAAAAAGTTTAAAGCAAAAGTTGTAGGTAATAAAAAGGTCTATAACTTTTATGTGGGCTATTTTTTCACATAACCTAAAATTTGCCGTAAAAATAGAAAAAAACCGAGAAAATAGGTCTTTTCGTTTTTAATTTTTATCTCCCACAAACAAATTTTGTTTTTTCACACAATTTGGTGAAAACGTACTTTATTATGTCCCTAATACGCTGTAATTTTTTGTAATTTTAAAATTCTCCTGTGCTGGAAACATCAGTAATCAGTAATCTATATTTTTGTTGAAACGTCAACTTTTAGATGGTGTAAAAAAAATGAACATTACCATGGAAAAAATTTATAATTTTTAAAGATTTCAACGGTAAATTTTAACAAATAATGAATATGTTTAGGCAATCATTGAAAATATCTCTTTAAAATTAAGTTTATTCAGTTTTTCGCATTTCCTGGAAAATGTTTCCGTGTTTATGTTATGTTAATGTTTATTTTTTTTTACACCATCTAAAAGTAGAGGTTTCAACAAACAAAATGATTAACTATACACATAATGACTAACGTTTTTTTGAAAAACTGTTTCCCATACAGGAGAATTTTCGTATGAAAATAAGGTCACTTTTTTGGTTTAAAATCAAAATTAAACGTAAAAATAAATATTTTGATTTCAAAAAATTACAGTCTATTAGGGACATAATAAGGTAAGTTTCCACCGAATTGTGTGAAAAAAAATGTTTTTGTGGGAGATAGAAATTAAAACCGAAAAAGCCTTTTTTTCTGGGTTTTTTCTATTTTCACGGCAAATTTTAGGTTATGTGAAAAAGGCTGGTATAAAAGTTATAGACCTTTTTATTACCTACAACTTTTGTTTTAAACTTTATTCGACAGAAGGTCTAGTTTTGCTGAAAATCATGAAAAACCATTTTCTACCCCTTAAATCTCACCCCATTGACCCCCGTAGAGCGGATCACCTTTAATTTATGTTTCCCATCATTTGCGCAATATTTTCTTCCATATCCAATAGTTTTCATCCTGTTACTGATTTTTTCCATTTTTTGCCTGTTTTTAAGGTATCTAGACTGTTCTATAATGGATTAGTCATAAATATTCAGTTTCTTGATTAATCTTAAATTTCCTATTAATTTTCAGTATTGGGATTTGATACTTTACACTTTCATAACAAAAAGTCGCTATGACAATGTTTACAATATCTTACAACCAACTGTGTTAAATTTGGAAACATATTTGAAGTTTGTTGAGCAACCAAAAATCCGAAAAGCATTACATGTAGGAAAGTTACCATTTAATCCACCTTTATATGTTTATATGCATTTATCAAACGATTTCTTAAACTCAGCTATGCCATGGACTGAGTATCTTTTAGAGCAAGGATGCCGAATTATGTATTACAGTGGAAATTTAGATTTTATTGTCGCCTATCCATTGTCTGAGAATTCATTTAAAAAAATGAAATGGTCAAAATCAAATACATTTTTAAATGCAACTAGAACACCATTTTATGTTAACTCAAAGTTATCAGGTTATATTAAAAAAACCGAAAACTTTGCCGAAGTAGTTATTTTAAATGCAGGGCATATGGTACCTACAGATCAACCAAAAGCTGCCTTAGAATTACTTGATCTATTTATAAATAATAAATTGTAATATTTATGTTTTTTTTAACTATGCGAACATATCTTTAACGTATTTTTTTTCTATTATTAACAATGTATATATTTAGGCGAAATTGCTATCTTTAATTCCCAAAAATAGATAGAGCGCACACACCATAATAATTAGTTTGACATATACATATTTTATTTTAGAGGTTAAGTTTTGTGTCAAATAAATTCATAAAAAAACATAAAATGCCTTTTATGAAAGGTAGAGCTCCTATTCGTAGGACATTGAAATATTTAGAATCAGGTCGCTTAGTACTTAAAGAACGAATTAAAATATTTTCTGTTAATTATAATGTACATGGAGAACATCATGATGGAGCAAGGTTAGAATTTTAAGTCAAATGTTTGCATATGCCTTTGTAAACTCGATTTTTTTTTATAGAGATTTTGTATTTTGGAATCTACCTCAAATCCAGTATAAAAATCCAGCTGTTCAAATTGTGACATTTAAAAATATGACACCATCTCCATTTATCAAATGTTATTTTGATAATGGGAAACAAATGCTAATCGACATCGATAGTCATAATCGAGATGATATAATACAACATTTAATAAAAGTTGTAGGAAAATCAGAGTAAGAAATAATAATTTATTAATAGTAGATAACATTGTTTCACCACATTTAATTCCAGTCAGTTATTGGCATCTGAAGCAGTTCTAGCTGAAAAGAAAGATAATCCAGCAAATTTTGGTGTTGGCTGTGCAAAACCATGTATTTGTGAAATCCCGTGTCAAGTTCCTTGTCCTGGAATAGTTCCATTGCCTTATCACATGAGAGGAAAATATAAATATCAAAAACAATAAATTTATAGAATATTTAAAGAATATATTAAGTGTAGATTGTTTATAGTTTTTAAAAATCAGGTCTTTGTTTACCTACGTCTACCAAATTTGCTGCGCAGGCAATTTTTGGTGTCTTAATCTAGGAAGTAGTAGATTACTACCTAGACCCCTTCATAATCAACTACATACATTAAGAAAACAATTGGCGTTATGGTCTTCCAATCCATAAGGTTCTAATTATACAGCTTTTACAGATAAAAATAAAATCAAGCAACTCTGTTAAAGCAGATGCAACGTACAATATTCAGTATGAACAAAGAAATACCCAGTATGAGGAGTATGAACAAATAGGAGGAAAGTCCACCACACAACTGCTGTTTTTTTCTTTAGTATTTTATGTTTGTTACAAGACCCTGGTGTAGTTGCTAATCCGTTATTTTCACTCTTAGGAATACTAAAAATAAAAATCGAGGTATTATCAATTGAGATTTGAGGTACAAACAGCGGTCGAAGAGCCTCCACGAAACGCGGATAAGCAGAGTATAGGGGCTTATGGATCCTGTATAAATTCATTTCATTGGTCGACTTTCAACATGACTTAATTTAATCGAACTTTGTTCAACCCCTTTTTATTTTGTTTTTCTAGTTTTTTCTTTTATCAACTATACAGGGTGAGTTTTTTAAAAAATGCTAGGCTTTTATCTCGAGAACCATGCTAGATGGGACAAAATAACCCAAGGTAATATTTGTTAAGGGTCGAGGGGGACGTCTAGTGGTAATATTGAATGACCTTGAAACTCTTAAGTATTGGAGATATATGCTAAAGTAAGGTTTTTTTAAAATTAGAACCCATATATTTAAGGGTCTTTTTAAATTAAGTAAATCAAACTACACACTTTTTGCTTACAAATTTTTTTTTGTAAAGTGTACGATTTTGTAGATATGATGAAAATTGATTTGCACTAAAGCAAACGTGTCTTCGCTAAGTTCTTCAGTAAAAAAATAAAATTTCAATAAATTAAAAAAAAACAATGAAAATCATTCATTAATATTATGCGCGTTCGATCTGAAATTTAACATTAGGGATACAAAACATCGAAAAAGTCACCAAAGTTAAAATATAAATATCTAGTAGGTAGTACGATGGAAAGTTCAGCCAGCAACAACAACGAAACAAGAAGCAGAATAGAGCAAGCTAGAACCGTTTTCAGAAATATGTCAAGCGTGTTTTGTACCAACGACATAAACTTATAAGCTGAAAACTTTTAACCCAAATGTTTAAATGCTATATTTGGCCAACGTTATTTTACGGTGCTGTTAGATATGCTGAAATAAATTGATGCCTTCGAAATTTTGATTTATCGAAAAATCTCAAAAATTGACTGTAGCTAGAGACCACATCTCACATGAAATAGTCTTAAATAGAATGATAACAACAAAGTATAGTAGAATTTTTTTGCCAGCGAATTTTTGACAGCTAGGACGCAGCAAGAGACAAATAGATGAGACAAAAAGTAAAACAGAGATGTATTATTTATTTTGGGATAAATTTGTTTTCAAAACAATTATATTTATTAAATTTCTACTTCTAGTTCGTACCATTTGTTTGTTGTGATATTTGTTTCCATAGGCGTCGTTAGTTTTATTATAATTATTTTTAATTATCAAAATTTTGTTACATTGCCAACAAAATCATTGATATTTTTACTAGTTTTTGGTTTTCTAATATAATTGGTTGAATTTCAATAGTGATTTATTAATTTTTATGCGTTTTTTTGTCCATTTCAATGGGACCCCAATAGTTTTTTTAATATTTTAATCGAGACACTGAATGTGCAAACAATATGCGCATGTGCATGCGCATGTGCAAACAATATGCGCATAACAAACAAATTTTGTGTTCGCTGGCAAAAAATTCTAATATACGTAACGCTTACCATCAAAGTAAGAAAACTAAACTATCTAGGACAAACCATGCGGAACGATAAATACAGATTACAACAGCTGATTTTTTTAGGCAAAATCGTCGGAAGGAGGAGCAAAGGTAAAAGAAAGACTGCAAAACCTATCAGAATGCGGAGCAATACTGACACAAAAGGGCTATTAAATATCGTTAAATCAAAACACCAACTGCAACTGTTGATGACCACCATCCGATCCGGATTAGGAACCTAAAGAAGAAGAAAAATTTCAAACAAACTTAAGGTAAATTATAAACAAAAACATTCAAACTGAAAAATATCACGATGTTAGGTTAAATATGAACGATAAAAAAAACCGGTCAAAACTCAAAATTCTCCAAAAATCGTTGGCAGTTTCTTTACGATTTTAATCGATAGATGTTCTAATTAAAGAGGCCCTCGTTTAATCCAACAATAGCAAATCATTCCTAGCATAAAAATCGCGTGAAATGATTTTTGGAAAATCATCAATTAAAATTAATTAAATTTATGTAAACTTAATGTAATAAAAAAAACTTATAAATAAATAAAGAAAACAAGCAGATATAGACCAGTGAAAATAGCTTTTTGTAAGGAAAAAACGTCGGACAAGTGCGAATATAATTCGCTCGTCAAGGGTTCCGTGTATATATTGTTCTACGAGAATAGTTCTTCTCCAAAACGCAATTTTCGAAATAAGCCAAAAACGGGGCTTTCGAAAATTACAAAACAAATTGATTTGCACTATACAAAAAACAATCACCTTTCATATGACCCCCCATATGACATGATCAAAAATAATTTTTTTCAAAATTTCTATTCCAATGAACATTTGAAATTATAACAACCAAAAAAAATTTTAGTTTCGATTTAGCAAAATCCCTACACCCGTGAATTTAAAAAAAAAATTTCTTTTGTAATGTTCGTTGATAAGAGGGGGACAAAACAAAATTTTACATTTTCGAAAATAAATCGAAAACTGTGCTTTCGAAAATTACAGAAAAAATTGTTTTGCGCTACAAAAAAAAATCGCCTTTCATATGACACCCCCTCCCCCCACTTGAAATGATGGCATCAAAATTTTTTCGCTTAATTTTGAGTTTACACAAAAAAAGTGACCTCATTTTCACACGAAAATCCTCCTGTGCTGGAAACATTTTTTTCAAAAAAATTAGTAATCTTTATTTTTGTTGAAACAAGTAGACGTTTCAACAAAAATAAAGATAATTAATTTTTTTGAAAAAACTGTTTCCTTTTTAGATGGTGTAAAAAAAATAAACATTAACATAATATAAACACCGAAACATTTTCCAGAAAATGCGAAAAACTGATTAAACTTTAAAGATAATAATATTCATTATTTGTTAAAATTACTTCGGTCTGAAAGAGCTAAGTATTACATTCATGAGCCAAAAGTGAAATTCTTACCCCTTCTTTTTTGGCATTTCTCGACGTTTTAGGACCTACTGATTCTAAATAAGCACAAAAAAAAATTTATGTCTGTCTGCCGGCTGTCCGTCATTACCTACGCTGCAGGGAAACCCGCTGAAGGGATTTCAAAAATTTTTACGCTGTGTTCGATAACTGTACCGGAAGCGTGTCAAAAAAATCATTAAGTGTGTCAAAAACAGCAAATTCTCATATTTTTGGTTTAAAAAACGTTCATTTTAAGTGATTACGAGCAGGAACATTGAATTTGGAAAAATTTTGATGGTAGGGATTGGTATGTGAGATCAAAAACTAGATTATTGCATTAAAAGTTTGTCAAAAAAATGTTGTTAAGTGTGTCAAAAGAAAGATTTCTATTAATTTTTTTACCCAATTTTTTGGAAAAAAATAAAATTAATCATTTGTTTGAAATGAATTTTTATTATTATTATTGAGATAATGAGACAATTATGGCACTATAAGTTTGTCAAAAAAATGTTGTCAAGTGTGTCAAAAGAAAGATTTTTATTTATTTTTTTACCCAATTTTTTGGGAAAAAATTAAATTAATTATTTGTTTGAAACGAAATTTTATTATTATTATTGAGAATTATGGCATCATCAGTTTGTAAAAAAATTATTGTCAAGTGTGTCAAAAAAAAGATTTTATTTAGTTTTTCCCAATTTTTTGGAAAAAAATAAAATCAATTATTTGTTTGAAATGAAATTTTATTATTATTATTGAGAATTATGGCATTATAAGTTTGTCAAAAAAATGTTGTCAAGTGTGTCAAAAGAAAGATTTTTATTTACTTTTTTAGCCAAGTTTTTGGAAAAAAATAAAATTAATAATTTGTATGACATGAAATTTTATTATTATTATTGAGAATTATGGCATTATAAGTTTGTCAAAAATATAATGTCAAGTGTGTCAAAAAATGATTTCATTTATTTTTTAGGCAATTTTTTGGAATAAAAAATGCAGCTGTTTTTATGACGTAAATGTAATTGAAAATGAAATTGGACATGGACATTTTTGAATTTGTTATAGTTTTTGAAATATTTTTGAAATTTTGAAAAAAGTTTGTATTTTTCATTTTGTAATAATTTTTGCAATATTTTCAGAATTTTGGAAAAAGTTTTTATTTTTGATTTTGTAAGAATTTTTGGAATATTTTTAGAATTTTGAAAAATTTTAAATTTTTGATTTTATTAAAATTTTTGGAATTTTGAAAAGAGTTTAAATTTTTGATTTTGTAATGATTTTTACAATATTTTTAGAATTTTGGAAAAGTCTGAATTTTTAAGAATTTTTGGAATATTATTGGAATTTAGAAAAAGTTTAAATATTTGATTTTATTTTAATTTTTGGAATTTTGAAAAAAGTTTGATTTAATTTAATTTTTACAATATTTTTGGAATTTTGAAAGAAATATGAATTTGTGATTTTGTAATATTTTCTCGAAACGCTAAATGGAGAGGTTTTTGAGTAGTTTTCTGAGTGTACCATCTTTTCACTAAATTATGTTAATTTATGATCTGTTATAATTTTCCGGCATCGTATTGATGTTTCGTGTTAGTTTTGTAATAAATTTCTAAACAGAGATAAAAAATATTTGTACTTTAACAAAGAGTTATGTTTGATATACATCGCTGTCCAAAACTAAAAACCATGTCATCATAAAAGTTTTTTGCCGAAAACTATATCAAAATCCTTAACCCAGACCGAAGTCTTGATATCTCAGAGCTGTGAGATTTCAGCCCCTCCATATTTTACCATTGAAATCCTATAAAAATAAAAAATTTTTCCATGGTAATGTTAAAATCAAAATTAAACGTAAAAATAAATATTTTGATTCCAAAAAATTACAGCGCATTAGGGACATAATAAGTTAAAATCAAAATTAAACGTAAAAATAAATTTTTTGATTCCAAAAATTACAGCGTATTAGGGACATAATAAGGCAAGTTTTCACCAAATTGTGTGAAAATTTTTTTTTGAGGGAGGAGATAAAAATTAAAAACGAAAAAAACTTATTTAATCGGTTTTTTCTATTTTCACGGTAAATTTTAGGTTATGTGAAAAAATGTCTCACATAAAAGTTATAGACCTTTTTATTAACTACAAATTTTACTTTAAAAGAAGTCTAGTAAAGAAAAGAGGTCTAGTTTCGCTGAAAATCGTGAAAAACCATTTTCTACCTCTTAAAGCTCACCCCATTTCCCCCTTGTATCTCGGATCACCTTTAATTTATTTTTCGCATCATTTGCGCAATATTTTCTTCCATATCCAATAGTTTACATGCAGTTACTAATTTTTTCCATTTTTTGCCTGTTTTAAGGCATCTGCACTGGTTTAATCGGTCTTTTCCAATAAAGGAAGTTTTCGTTTAATCAAAAATCAGAACATTTTTCCTAGAAAGCCGGCAAAAATGTTTGTCATGTGGCACCGACTTTACTATTTGTTGATCTCCAGTACAAAAAATTTTTAAAAAATTTATAAGAACAAAATTAAATTTAGGCTGCCAATAATCCAGCTAGTGACATATTCCTTGATGATGTAACATACTATCTTCCTCATATGATTAGAGTCCACATAATATAAAGTTATATGAAGGTTCGTTTGTACGGCAAGCAATATATAGTGCCATCATCAACGAATATTTTATAACATAACTAAGATTAGATTAGGATGCTACCGTTGACTGAATAGAGTTCATCCTAAGTATCCCTAAAGGCTAAAATTTTGCTTTGGCTGGAGACAGCTCACTGCAGCTATTGCGATAAGTGATATATTTCACGTTTACTCATATATCAATAGAAAATACTGCAGTACCCCTGCATGTCGTTGGTTATTTGTTGAGACTTTTTATTTACAAATTAAGCCCGTGCCCGTACGCTCAAAATATTTATTTCGCAACAAAATTTAAAATCTATAAAAAAGAAAAAATATTTACATAAATTGATAAATATTTCACATACACCACCTTTGCTTCAATTTTACTTCGGTCTGAAAGACCTAAGTATTACATTCATGAGCTCAAAGTGAAATTCTTACCCCCACTTTTTTTGACATTTCTCGACGTTTTAGGACCTCCTGATTCTAAAAAAGCAAAAAAAAAAAAATGTATGTCTGTCTGTCGGCCGGCCGGCCGGTCGGCCGGCCGTCACAACCGACGAAATCTAGAAAACCGCTGGACGGATTTGAAAATTTTTTTTTTCTAAAAATAGGTTTACTTAATAGGAAGAGCCGAAAGGACGATGTGTTCGATAACTGTACCGGAAGTGTGTCAAAAAAATCATTAAGTGTGTCAAAACAAGGAAATTTGCATATTTTTTGCTTAAAAAACGTTCATTTTAAGTGATTACGAGTAGGAACATTAAATTTGGAGAAATCTTGATGGTCGGGATTGGTATGTGAGACCAAAATCTAGATTATTGCATTATAAGTTTGTCAAAAAAATGTTGTCAAGTGTGTCAAAAGAAAGATTTTTATTTATTTTTTTACCTAATTTTTTGGAAAAAAAATAAAATTAATTGTTTGTTTGAAATGAAGTTTTATTATTATTATTGAGAATTATGGCATTATAAGTTTGTCAAAAAAATGTTGTCAAGTGTGTCAAAAGAAAGATTTTTATTTATTTTTTTACCCAATTTTATGGAAAACAAGAAAATTGTTGGTTTGAAATGAAATTTTATTATTATTATTGAGAATTATGGCATCATAAGTTTATCAGAAAAATGTTGTCAAGTGTGTCAAAAGATTTTTAATTAGTTTTTTACCCAATTTTTTGGAAAAAATTAAAATTGTTTCTTTGAAATGAAATTTTATTATTATTATTGAGAATTATGGCATTATAAGTTTGTCAAAACATGTTGTCAAGTGTGTCAAAAGAACGGTTTTTATTTATTTTTTACCCAATTTTTTACAAAAAAATAAAATTAATGATTTGTGACATGATATTTTATTATTATTATTGAGAATTATGGCATTATAAGTTTGTCAAAAAATAATGTCAAGTGTGTCAAAAAATGATTTCATTTATTTTTTTAGCCAATTTTTTGGAAGAAAATGTAGCTGTTTTTATGACGTAAATGTAATTTAAAATGAAATTGGACATGGAAATTTTTGAATTTGTTATAATTTTGGAAATATTTTTGGAATTTTGAAAAAGTTTGTATTTTTGATTTTGTAATAATTTTTACAATATTTTTAGAATTTCGGCAAAAGTTTTAATTTTTGATTTTGTAAGAATTTTTGGAATATTTTTAGAATTTAGGAAAATTTTTAATTTTTGATATTATGATAATTTTTGGAATTTTGAAAAAATTTTCAATTTTTGATTTTGTAATAATTTTTGCAATATATTTAGAATGTTGGAAAAGTCTGAATTTTTAAGAATTTTTGGAATATTATTGGAATTTAGAAAAAGTTTAAATATTTGATTTTATTTTAATTTTTGGAATTTTGAAAAAAGTTTGATTTAATTTAATTTTTACAATATTTTTGGAATTTTGAAAGAAATATGAATTTGTGATTTTGTAATATTTTCTCGAAACGCTAAATGGAGAGGTTTTTGAGTAGTTTTCTGAGTGTACCATCTTTTCACTAAATTATGTTAATTTATGATCTGTTATAATTTTCCGGCATCGTATTGATGTTTCGTGTTAGTTTTGTAATAAATTTCTAAACAGAGATAAAAAATATTTGTACTTTAACAAAGAGTTATGTTTGATATACATCGCTGTCCAAAACTAAAAACCATGTCATCATAAAAGTTTTTTGCCGAAAACTATATCAAAATCCTTAACCCAGACCGAAGTCTTGATATCTCAGAGCTGTGAGATTTCAGCCCCTCCATATTTTACCATTGAAATCCTATAAAAATAAAAAATTTTTCCATGGTAATGTTAAAATCAAAATTAAACGTAAAAATAAATATTTTGATTCCAAAAAATTACAGCGCATTAGGGACATAATAAGTTAAAATCAAAATTAAACGTAAAAATAAATTTTTTGATTCCAAAAATTACAGCGTATTAGGGACATAATAAGGCAAGTTTTCACCAAATTGTGTGAAAATTTTTTTTTGAGGGAGGAGATAAAAATTAAAAACGAAAAAAACTTATTTAATCGGTTTTTTCTATTTTCACGGTAAATTTTAGGTTATGTGAAAAAATGTCTCACATAAAAGTTATAGACCTTTTTATTAACTACAAATTTTACTTTAAAAGAAGTCTAGTAAAGAAAAGAGGTCTAGTTTCGCTGAAAATCGTGAAAAACCATTTTCTACCTCTTAAAGCTCACCCCATTTCCCCCTTGTATCTCGGATCACCTTTAATTTATTTTTCGCATCATTTGCGCAATATTTTCTTCCATATCCAATATTTTACATGCAGTTACTAATTTTTTCCATTTTTTGCCTGTTTTAAGGCATCTGCACTGGTTTAATCGGTCTTTTCCAATAAAGGAAGTTTTCGTTTAATCAAAAATCAGAACATTTTTCCTAGAAAGCCGGCAAAAATGTTTGTCATGTGGCACCGACTTTACTATTTGTTGATCTCCAGTACAAAAAATTTTTAAAAAATTTATAAGAACAAAATTAAATTTAGGCTGCCAATAATCCAGCTAGTGACATATTCCTTGATGATGTAACATACTATCTTCCTCATATGATTAGAGTCCACATAATATAAAGTTATATGAAGGTTCGTTTGTACGGCAAGCAATATATAGTGCCATCATCAACGAATATTTTATAACATAACTAAGATTAGATTAGGATGCTACCGTTGACTGAATAGAGTTCATCCTAAGTATCCCTAAAGGCTAAAATTTTGCTTTGGCTGGAGACAGCTCACTGCAGCTATTGCGATAAGTGATATATTTCACGTTTACTCATATATCAATAGAAAATACTGCAGTACCCCTGCATGTCGTTGGTTATTTGTTGAGACTTTTTATTTACAAATTAAGCCCGTGCCCGTACGCTCAAAATATTTATTTCGCAACAAAATTTAAAATCTATAAAAAAGAAAAAATATTTACATAAATTGATAAATATTTCACATACACCACCTTTGCTTCAATTTTACTTCGGTCTGAAAGACCTAAGTATTACATTCATGAGCTCAAAGTGAAATTCTTACCCCCACTTTTTTTGACATTTCTCGACGTTTTAGGACCTCCTGATTCTAAAAAAGCAAAAAAAAAAAAATGTATGTCTGTCTGTCGGCCGGCCGGCCGGTCGGCCGGCCGTCACAACCGACGAAATCTAGAAAACCGCTGGACGGATTTGAAAATTTTTTTTTTCTAAAAATAGGTTTACTTAATAGGAAGAGCCGAAAGGACGATGTGTTCGATAACTGTACCGGAAGTGTGTCAAAAAAATCATTAAGTGTGTCAAAACAAGGAAATTTGCATATTTTTTGCTTAAAAAACGTTCATTTTAAGTGATTACGAGTAGGAACATTAAATTTGGAGAAATCTTGATGGTCGGGATTGGTATGTGAGACCAAAATCTAGATTATTGCATTATAAGTTTGTCAAAAAAATGTTGTCAAGTGTGTCAAAAGAAAGATTTTTATTTATTTTTTTACCTAATTTTTTGGAAAAAAAATAAAATTAATTGTTTGTTTGAAATGAAGTTTTATTATTATTATTGAGAATTATGGCATTATAAGTTTGTCAAAAAAATGTTGTCAAGTGTGTCAAAAGAAAGATTTTTATTTATTTTTTTACCCAATTTTATGGAAAACAAGAAAATTGTTGGTTTGAAATGAAATTTTATTATTATTATTGAGAATTATGGCATCATAAGTTTATCAGAAAAATGTTGTCAAGTGTGTCAAAAGATTTTTAATTAGTTTTTTACCCAATTTTTTGGAAAAAATTAAAATTGTTTCTTTGAAATGAAATTTTATTATTATTATTGAGAATTATGGCATTATAAGTTTGTCAAAACATGTTGTCAAGTGTGTCAAAAGAACGGTTTTTATTTATTTTTTACCCAATTTTTTACAAAAAAATAAAATTAATGATTTGTGACATGATATTTTATTATTATTATTGAGAATTATGGCATTATAAGTTTGTCAAAAAATAATGTCAAGTGTGTCAAAAAATGATTTCATTTATTTTTTTAGCCAATTTTTTGGAAGAAAATGTAGCTGTTTTTATGACGTAAATGTAATTTAAAATGAAATTGGACATGGAAATTTTTGAATTTGTTATAATTTTGGAAATATTTTTGGAATTTTGAAAAAGTTTGTATTTTTGATTTTGTAATAATTTTTACAATATTTTTAGAATTTCGGCAAAAGTTTTAATTTTTGATTTTGTAAGAATTTTTGGAATATTTTTAGAATTTAGGAAAATTTTTAATTTTTGATATTATGATAATTTTTGGAATTTTGAAAAAATTTTCAATTTTTGATTTTGTAATAATTTTTGCAATATATTTAGAATGTTGGAAAAAGTTTGAATTTTTAAGAATTTTTGAAATATTATTGGAATTTAGAAAAAATTTAAATATTTGATTTTATTCTAATTTTTGGAATATTTTTGGAATTTTGAAAAAGTTTGGTTTTATTTAATTTAACAATATTTTTGGAATTTTGATTATAATTTTTCGGCAACGTATTGATGTTTCGTGTTAGTTTTGTAATAAATTTTTAAACAGAGATAAAAAATACTAGTACTTTAACAAAGAGTTTTGTTTGATATACATCGCTGCCCAAAACTAAAAACCATGTCCTCATAAAAGTTTTTTG
This sequence comes from Diogma glabrata, assembly GCA_963693315.1. NCBI lineage: Eukaryota > Metazoa > Arthropoda > Insecta > Diptera > Cylindrotomidae > Diogma > Diogma glabrata. Next base: position 116,054,242 of record OY856187.1, read on the forward strand.
CCGAAAACTATATCAAAATCCTTAACCCAGACCGAAGTCTTGATATCTCAGAGCTGTGAGATTTCAGCCCCTCCATATTTTTTCTTCTATGTTCCATAATCCATACTGATTAGATGCAACCAGAAATTAGAACATGTTTTTGTTTACAACGATTATGTAGAATAAATTGGTTAAACAAACAATTTTTATTTTTTTATCAAAACAAATCTTAATAAAAATGACCAATTCTATGAACTGCGCTGCACATTGTACCAAAGAAAAGAAAACGAAAACACGGATGGAGGGGGAGTCAATTTAAACGACTTTCAAACTGAGAATTTTAGATTTGAATTTCATGATTGTTTTTTCAAGTTAGTTAATCACAAAAGTTTACATCAATAAGTTGAGCTACCTTATCTTTAATACATAAATTGAGTGTTTAAAAATTTAAAGGAAAATGGGTAAGAAATTAATTTTAAATTTGATGTTTTGTGTTGTAAACGTTACGATTACTACTGATGTTTTTGTAATCATTTTTAATATAATATGGATCAATATCCAGAAAAATGTTAAATTAATTTTTTAATTTATTTAATTTGTTTGGTTAAAGACAGAACATCATAACTAGTACATCATTTGTTTGTGTTGAAGATTTTAAACAAACAAAGAAAATTGTAAATAAAATCTTTGTAAATTGATTTGACTTAAAATATGACGATGTTAAAATAATTAAGCACTTTTGTTTTAAAATACATTTGTCATTGGCAGTTAGATGATAGGTGGCGCATCAAATCTTTTGTGTGAGGTATAATAAGACCTTAAATCAGAATTGTAATTTTCCAGAAAACGTGATTAAACATTAAAAACTTAATTGTAAATCGAATTATTGTTCTTGTTGTATTTTAATAGCACATACTACCCAGTGAACATATGACATAACATGAAGGTCATACACTATATATGACCTTAATGTGAACTATTAGAATATTAAGCTATTTTTGACTTTATCTTCGGTTTTTAAAACGTAGGCAGTCTACTACAGTCAACCATTTATAAATGGTTGGGAATTCATCTTGAGTGTTCATCATAACTTCTCCGAGCGCTACTAGGGTTGTTAGGTGATTTCGGTTTAAACTCTTTTAGTGGAATTAGTTCATGGAGTCGGTGTTCTCCATGGGTTTAATAAAGATGTAATCTGGTTGCTGTTTAAACTCAAAATAATTCTTTTCGCCCTTCGTCTGTGGGAAAAAAATAGATCACTTCAACCTCAAGTTGCATCAGCCACAAAAATCGGCCACATTAACATACATTAGGTTGGCTCGTCTTTATTCCTGATTAAGTCATTAAGTTTATGTTAACAAAATACTCGTTCGAAACCAAGATTTTTCAGTGTTGACCTACTGCTAAATATATGCGGTTCAACCCAACTCATTCATTTCTCCAACGTTAAACGTAGGTTTAGATGAGCTCCTGGGACTATATACCCGGTTTATACCATACCTGGCTGGGATTATAATATACACAGTTAATCACGCCTTTTCGCGCCCGAATTCTGTTTTGATCGGGACAACGATCTCTAAAATTTTTTCTATGCTAAAAAAGTCCAGCAACCTTAACGAATACAACGCGGACATTACTTTTGCTTTTGCAATCGCAGTCAAAAAAAACATGAATATAAAACTATAAAAAGTCAATTTGTCACATTATTTTGAATACCAAAATCGATTTTCTACCTTAGAATAACATCTGAAAACAAGAAATTTTACAGCTTTAGGAAAATAGACTATATTAAATTACTCTAAAAGTTAAAGAATAGAAAATTGTTAACATATGTACCTGAGTTTCTTCAAATATATTTAAACAAGTGGTGACATACAATGCTGAACTTCTTGAGTTGTTTAAAAAAGAAAATATCAAGATTAATTTTTGTATATGTGGCCGTACTTCATCGTTCCTAAACAGTAAACATCATCCATTGAAGTAAAGTAAAGTAAACATTGAAAAATAATTAAACATACATATTAAATTTCACTGATAAATTAAAATAAAATCGCCAATTTCTTGTTAACTAATAGTTTTATTTACTATATATACGTATTTCGAAAGCTATGCTTTCATCAACAGTAGTATATATCAAAACTGAGTTTGAGTTTTAATATATACTACTGTCGATGAAAGCATAGCTTTCGAAATACGTATATAGTAAATAATAGTTATTTATTTATCTAGAACAAAAAGTGAAACTTTAAAGTACGAGCTAGTTGTTGACAGCAAATTATGATAAATTATGAGAATTTATCAACGAACGAGGCAAATTCGTTTAGAAAATTTTTTGCCATTTTTCATTTCTTTATATATTTTTTATGAATTATACGTTGGACTACTGTGATATCAGTTAATTATTTCAAAATTAGACTGATAATTTTTAATATCCCAGTAGGCCAGACGTATTAATATTTGTTATTAAGATAATTCAAATGTTGTTGGTGAAATTGAATGATGTTATTACATTTTAGAGCATTTCATTGGTTTAAATTGGTTTAGATTAAAATAAAACTAAGACAAAAAGTTTTCAGTGAAATTTATTATAATACTTGTTAAGTTTGAACAAACAAAATTATTAAAACATACATACATATTACATTAGATGAAAGTTAACCGAACGAGCGTCAATAAAGCTAGACAAAGTTTAGCTACTTACTTATTACATCAAATTCAAAATGAGATTAATGGTTGTATATTAAATATTAAATACCAACATATTTAATGGGATTCTTATTTTTAATATTGGTATTCTTAAGTAAATAATTTATTATTTGCATTGCTTTAAACTATTATTTATATTGAAGAACAACTTAAAAAATACATCAATTAAATTTCAATGCCAAACCAAGAACGAATTGAATGCAAATTTTTCTTACGGTGACCTTAGTAAGGTTAAATGGTTAAACAAAAAGCAACAAATGCTAAGATAAATAAACAAATTTTGTAATTAATTTTATTAAAAATTAAAAAAAAAGAAAACTTAATCAATGACCTATAGTTAATTAATAACAAATATGTTTCTTATTTGTCTTTACAGCACGATCACTTATCAGCGTTGGAATATGTTTAATATTTTTAATAGCTGCATGTATCACATTAACAACACAGCAGGCTACTTGTCCTGCATCATCTCAGGTTTCAACATGCTCACCAAAATGTATTGAAACAACTGATTGTTCATTGGGAAAAATATGTTGTCCGAATCTATGTAACACCAAGTCATGTGCACAACCAAAACCAAACACTGATAAATTTTCGAAAAACAGCAGTAGTGGTGTTGGATCGTATTGCGGTAGGGTGAAATGCAGTTCCTTTGAAAAATGTGAAACAAAATCTCAAAAATGTGTTAGGGCATAATTTCTTCATCTTATGGAATTTATTAAACATTGGCATGATTTTTGAATAAATAGATTTATGATTTTGAATAGTTTACTTTTGTATATGAAAACCTTTGTTCCAGAACTTGACGACTATTAATAATATAAATAATTGTTATTTGATGGGACTGTTAGAAATCATTTTGAAAAATTTAATAAAAATATATTTTAGAAACTGTTTTTCCTTGCTTGCGCTAAATGATACTATAAAAGTTGAAATGAAGCGGGCAAACCCATAAGTTTCTAACTTATCTATTTTGAACACATATTCTATAATCTATATACAACTTTACAAGGATGTTTCTCAACAGTTATTTTTTAAAACTATTAATTCGTAGTATATTGAAAGATGCTTGTTTTTACAAAACTATAACTATAAAGAATCCTGTTAACATAAAACTATAAAGAATTACAATTCATTGTCACCCTTAGAAATGGGCTAACTTCCGTTTCGATAAACGTTATGCCCATATAATATAACCATCTTAATTCGAAAACGGATTAATAAGAAACAAAGCTTAGTTTTCTTAAGTATTCAAAACCTTTATTGTACATCAGTAAAGCAATACAGTAATAGTACATTATAAACCGAGGTGATAAAGTAAATTTTCTACATTGAGGTGAATTAAGAGCCGAAATGGAGAAAATTTGCTTCACCGAGGTTTATATACTATTTTTTTTACTACTTGATGTAAAAAATGCACTAAAACTCTTAATTATACACAAAATAAAATGTCAATTAATAAGCAAATGGTGAATAACTAAAAATTTTGATTTGGTAAAACATTGTTTATCATATCATTGGATTGCGTATTGGATATTTATTATTCAGGGCTGCTTAGTTAGAATTTTATTTTCAATGAATTTTCTTAAAACTATATAAAAATCACATATGCTTTGCATTAAAAAATAAGCTTTTATTTATTTTTGACATGAAATTGAAAATCTATTCAATATTGATGAACCAAATTTTGAATTTTTTTAGTCTACAACTCACAACTAAGCTAAATTTCAACAGAAATGTTCAACATGAATTAAAATTTCCAATTAACTAACCTGTAGGAAGAAACTAAAAAATTTCAAAGATGAACTCAGTTTAACAAACAAACAAAAGTTATATTTTTAGTATTTACCAAGGTGCTAAAATACTTATTATTACGTGTGGGGAATCTGAATTAGTAACCATAGCTGAGAAAAATAACTTTTGTCTTGGGTTTTTGAGTAAATAATAGAAATTTCTCATGCAAGTAGTAAAAAAAAATATTACTAACCTAGAATACTCGTTCAATAGCTTAAGAAACTAAACTTAAGTTGTAGAGATTACCAGTAAAGAATAACCTGCTTTTGTAATTTTCCTTCCGTTCTAGAAGAATCAATTGCATTTTAAAATTCTTTTATCCGGAATCTAATTTATTACAAAATTCAGTCCAATTTTGAAATGAGTCCAGATCTTCTATTTTCAAGTTAACTTGAATCTAGAGATTGCACACATTTTTGTGATCTCGAAATTCCGCGATTAATGAAAGAAAATCGATATATTGGCCGAAATTATAATCAGAAAAAATATGGCATCCTGTTAAAAAATAAGTTATATTAAGTTCGCATGGAAGATCAGTTTTTCCTGATGTTTAACTTTTTGTTTGATCTACGTATATAATAATCCCGCGTATTCCAGTCCCTGCTAATGACATATGAGTTAACGTGAGATTTCATATACCACTGGCAATAGCAGTGAGATATCGCTATAGCCAAGGTATTAGGTAATATCTTAGGGGTTCTGGCGGATGAACTCTATTCCATCAACGGTAGCACCTTCTTTCTCCACTATCATAAAATATTGGCCTCTGCATAGGCAGATCTTCCATTTGAACTGAGTAAGGTAGAAAATCAAAGCAACTCATTACTTCTCGAGTTGACGAATGTCTCCATAACTCGCATTAAGGAGAGGAAAACCGAAAATCTGAAGTATTTAAATACTTGCAGAATGAAAACACTGCTTTTGTTGATGATACATCAAACATATTTACCGCCCCAAGTCGAAGCTGCATAAAAGTTTTAATTAACGATTATTCAACGTTCCATGGAGCAGCACACATGGGATTTGAAACGGATGATCGAATTTGTCACACTGCTGCATTATCTGATTTAGTAGAGAAAAGTAAAATGGAAAATGACTGCAACTTGCAACTTGAAATGAACTTAATACCTATATATACAAATCCTGTTTGATCAGAACACAACAACATTAAATATTAAACTGGTCACGGTAATTGGGAGAGAAATGAATATTTAGGTAAAGCGGTCGTAGAGCACCCCATTTGCAGCGAATGTATATGTAATCAGGGGCGCACACAGAAAAAGTTTTAGGGGGGTTCGACGATTTTTTTTTAAATTAAAAATTGTTGTGTAGGAATTACAACAACCTACATAGATACCTTTTAAGACCTAGGTCCCACAACAACATGCATGTTGAGGTGTTGATGAGCGCTTTTTAAACCTTTGTAGATTGAACTCACTAGGGACTATTGATTCGGGCTACCGATTTCATTTGTACGATGTAGATCGGTGTATTTTGATCGGTTGATCTTTTGTTTCGAAAAACGTATTGGCTGTCAGATTTGTCTTTCAAAAATTTTTATATGTGTGTATTGGTGATGCCAGACTTTAAAAAATAAATTTCCCGTTTCTTTAAGGGAAAAGCTTCAAATAAAAAAAATCAAGGTTTCAATTAAAAAAAATATACATATATATAAATCCAGTTGTTTATATGAGAAAACTTCAAAAACAACCACTATAACAATATTTGTTTCGAATCTTCATACAACTTGTGGAATAAGATAGTATTGCTATCATAAGATCATTAAAAGATCATTAAAAGATAAAAGATCATTAAATCTAAATATAAATTAAATCGTTACGTAATCAAAATAATGATACAAAACATCCCAATTTTTTAATATTGTTACGATTATAGAAAAATCCAGACGATTACAGTCACTTCCAGAAAAATCAAATCACAACAAAACACAAAAACCAATTAATGAAACGAATAGTGTTGTTGTTGTACTTCGTGGAATTTGGGTCAACAATAAATAAAATTGAATGATTTTATGAATCGAATCAGCATAACGTTAAGTAATCGAATATTCTACTATTTTCTCAAGGTTTCTAAAAGGTGACCTCGAATTAAGCAGAATGGTATATAAGCGATTGTCTGTTGTAGATTAAGAATTAGTTTTATTTTAAACCTGCGATAGTAAAGTTCAAATTATAAAAGTGATTTTTAAATTAGTTTTTGTGAATAAAGTTTTAAGTGTTATTGAGAAGAAATATTTTGTGTATTATTTTGAACGTTGTGAATTAAAAATTTCTACAATAAACCGTTGGAGTTTCGAAGCTGTTAGAAGAATATCCTAGTTAGGAATATTGCTCGCTGTATTGTTTTCCTGTTATTGTGGAACAATTAAGGAGTTGAATACTTAATAAAACCTGGTGTTTGTGCTTACTAATCAGTAATAGAACTCAGAAAGTCGTTTGGGAATTGCTTTTATCGAATTATGAGTAAGACCAATTCTAAGTAAGGTTGGAAAAACGTAACAATATTTTCAAAATGCATCGATGCATAGAGAGCAACCATCTTGTAGTTGCAGGTGATTTTATTTTTCGTTTCCTGAAACTCAGATAATACGGTATTGCTTTTGGGATTTTCGAAACGTTTGATTCTATTTCCCTAAGAAATATCAGAACATCAACATCAGATGGTCGAACTTCCATCGATTTTACTGTATACTAAAGCCGATGATTGGCAGATTCATTTAAACAAAATTATTGAGTAATTAACATCTTTCTGGAAGCATAGTAAAAAAATAGTTGTTGCAATCATTTTGAATAAGTTTTAAATTTAAAACGCTTCTACAATAAATTGTGAAAAAGCCCGCACTTGCCAAGTTTTTGCATGCTTCCCCGTTTTAAATGAAATATCCCACAATCGGGGAAAAAATCATGCGCTTTGGCATTACTGGTGTGTACTAATATAATGCTCATATATTTTTGATAGAACTGAGAGGCTATTGGTCTATAATTTGAAATATCACATTTTGTTCCTTTTTCGGGGATGGGCTGGACATTGGCTAACTTCCAGCACGATCAGATCTATAGGAGTTGTAGGAAATTTCTGTAAGATTAGGTGCAAGTTCTTTTGAAAATGTTTTTAGAATAATAGGAGGAATGTTAGCCAGACCGGAAGCTTTGCTGGTATTTAACCCTCCCCCCCCCTAAGATTTATTCGACAATTTTGTGTTCGAAATAAAAATCTTTCATATTAATTCCTGAAGACTGGATTTTTGGTTTTTCTTTAGGAGTTTCTAAAACAGCCGAGTTCAAAGCAAAGCGTTCCGCGAGCAATGTGGTTTTTCTTGCTGGGTCAGTGACGATTAAATCACCATCACTAATAGGAAAAAAAGATTTGGTACAGACTTTAAGGAATTAATGGCAATGTAAAAACTTTTGTCAGAAATGGACATGGTAGAAAGTTCTGCCGCTTTCGCTCTGTCAATTTCTATTTTTTTTTCGTTTTTTTTCGATTATCTGGTTTAATATACTATTGGCCTGTAGATATTAGGACTTAAATCGTTAAGGGATTTTTGTTATGGATCCAAATATTAAATAATCTATGTTAGTTTTTAAGAGCCAATTTGACTGCCCTGGAAAACAATTATTTTTGTTGTGGTTTCATTATTGAGAAGGAAATAAATTCATTGATACTAAAACATTTTAGTCAAACAAAATTTATAGTATGTATATTATTATTATATTATTAATAACTAATACTGTTATTAATATTGAAATTGTTATTAACCAATATAATATTCAAATTATATTTGAGAAAACACACTAATTTTATATATCTATAATATTTTTATTTGCCGATCGATTTCGACAGCTAAGCTTGCATTATCAAGACTTGTTCTTAAACTGTTTAAGAACAAGTCTTGACAATGAAAGCTTAGCTTTCGAAATCGATAGGCAAATAAAAATATTATAGATATAAAAAGTTAGTGTGTTTTTTCTCATATATAATTTCAATATTCTTATATTATTATTTTATTTGTATATTTATTTTCACTCGGATATGATGGCCAAACAACCTATCACAGCTGACATTCCTGACATTCCTGGTCAAAGTAGTGAATTGCTTTATTTGTTTTTGATAAATGATCTTTCGTTGCTACAATTTAAAGTATCAGAATCTTTAGGTGGTTCAGATCATAGTTTGATTTCCACACATTTAAATTTGCAAGCTCCATAAACAGTTTAAATCTAATCCTAGTCTTATTTGGGTTTGAGATTGGCAGGGGCTTAGAGATATGTTTAATTAAAACATTTCTGCTTTTAATTTTTCAGAAATAATAAACGTGGGTATGCGCAGGTTTATTCCGATAGATGGTTCTGAAGGCTGATCTTTAGGTTTCGAGTATAATCAAATTAAAAAAAAAATACTATTTAAAAAATGTCTAGTATGCAGCCAATTCCAAAAAAGTTGCTAACACGAATCCAACAAATTACAAACCCATACCAATCTTGTCGGTTGTTGCTAAAATATTTGAGAAATACATTATTTTTAATATTATGAGCTTCTTAAGTCGTCAAAAGTAGTTAGTGAAAGACAATACGGCTTCCGTAAAGGAAGAGCAACGGCAGATTTACTTTCTTTGACACACATATCTGGAACAAGTCGGTTGAAAACCATAGTGAGACTTTCATTGCTGCTCAGCAATTCAAACCTTAGTAATGAACTTGATTCCTTGTATGTTGCTGATTTGATGGTACACAAATACACTATGCATAAACGTGCGTCAGCCAACATCAAGTCGATTTTATCCGAGCCTGTATAATTCGCACGTTACTCCAGAGTATCAATAGCAGCACATCTTTTTAAGGTTCGAGAGACAAGATGTCGCTTTTCAAAGAGATTTTTTTTAATAGAATCTTTTAGAATCTCATCTCTGGAATGTCTTACTGACGTGGGTTTTCCTTGATAATCGTATTCCTCAAAACTTTAAAATTAGCGTTCAAAAAAACCAGAAAGAAAATTGATCAATAGGGAGTAGGCTTATAGTGAGTAACCTTAGTTCTCTAGTTAACATCGTATCTTCCGATATTCAGCGATGTTAATCTATAATTTCTTATGGTTAACACTAAATAATTTCTAACTATAAAAAAATAACTGAAAAATTATCGGTTAGGGTTCTGAAAAATTATCAGCTCCCCACCCTTGTGTGTGCCCCTGTATGTAATGATTTATTGAACATTCCAACAAGAAGTGTGGAATCGGAACGGGTTTTTTAAACCTTTTAAGGAAATATAATTCAAATAAGAAACAGGCTTGACGATAAATTAGTAGACGAATTATGTTTTCTAAAACCCTATTTCTTAAATCATTCGAAAATGTAAAAAACAGGGTTTTCTTTATAGCAATTAATATTATTAAAGTGTTACTCTGGTTCTTGAATTTTTATGTTAAAAAAATGAATTATGTAAGAAGTTAGTTAGTTGTTTTAGTATGATATACTTTTCAAAACTAAAAAAATGAATAATGTATTTTTTATTTGAAAATTGTGTTTTTTCAGGATTATTTGTGGTTTGTCATACAAATTTTCAATCTCGGGATCCCGGGATTTAAATTGTATGAATTACGTATTCCCGGGATTCATAAAACGCCACGCGATTGCAATCTCTACCTGGATCATATACCAAAGTTTAATCAATATCTCATGCATTTTGTCACCCGCTCACCCGCTCACCCACAAGCCTACCACCCACCCATAACCAACCCACAAACCTAACCAGCAACCCACCCACCCACAAACATACACCATTTTTTGGGTGGCTATTTAGATAGAAGGTGGTCCAAAACACAAGATAAAATAAAATTTAGGGTATACAAATTTTTTTTTTGATAAATTGCATTATTTCAAACAATATTCAATTGTTGTGAAGTAATTATAACAAGTATTGCATTTGTTGTTGTGCGTTTCCTAGAAAAGAATTGCAGTATATGTTGTATTTGTGTGATTTAACTTCTTTTCAAAAGAATTACTACAAAATAATAAATACGATCCCAACATCTCTCCAAGATGTGATTGTGGATATCCTATACAATCCATTACACACATCCAGAAAAAAGAAAAGAAAAGAAAAATACAATAAATTTGTTTTCCGGTATGATGTTCTTCTAATCGTAGCAATATATTTGGTTTTATACGAGATCAAATTGTTTAACTTAACGTTCCCAAAAGAAGCCATTTAGTGATTACTTTACGGTACCTTTTATCAAAAAACTATTACGCGTTTTTTTTCAATTCAATTTACGCGTAAATTTTTCATTTGTTTGATCCCTTATAACTTTTGACCCCCACATTTCCGCAAATTTTTTTTCTTCATAATTTTGATGCAGAGGACCTAATCTTTCTATTTATCTAAAGAAATTGCCATTTTGAAAACGGGGATAAAATAAGAATATTTCGAGACAACATTCGAAGTTAACTACAGAACACGAAGTTAATTTGAAGAACGTGAAATAAATAACGTATCTAGGAATATCTTATTTAATTTTGGAGTATATAATAGCATAGCTATAATAATAATAAAGGCACTGCCTTAATTGTGGATGTATTAAACATAAATGAAATAAAATAAATAAATAATAATAATGCAAAGGCCAAATTTTCAAATTGTTTGATAAATCCTAAATTTGATAAATTTTAGTGCCGTGTTCAATTTTGAAATTATAAAAAACATCTTTAAAAATAATGTTGGTACTTACTCTTACACTAACGGTGAAAAAATATAATAATTTATAGGATGTTGATTGTTGACTATAATAGAAATATTTCCATCCTATGATTTCACACAAAAGTAATGTCTAGAAATTTAATTCAAAAATCCCCATATAATGAGTAAACATTTTCATAATAAGGAGTCTAACGACAGTAGAGAAATTCAACATAGTTCAAAATAATAAGTGATTGAAGTTTTAAAATCGAAACAGTCATCGTCTCGGTGCTATATTTAATAAGCGTGTCTGCCGTAACAGAATTCGAATCACGACACTGATGAGTAAGGGTCAAAACCGGTCCGGAAACTACTTTCTTAACTACTGTAGTTTAAAATTTAAATGCTTACAAACAGTCAATTAATTATTTTGAAAAATCTAATAATAAATTATTTTGAAAAAAATATTTAGCAAATAGGATTGGTTAAAAGACTATAACAATTATATTAAACGATGAAATGTTGACAATCATTAAATCCACATCAATATGATATGACCGGATGCTTCACAATCATTACGAAATATGGACAGGTGGCAACCCTAATCATTAAGGAATATTCCATAGAGAATAGAGTTCAGCCGGCATATGAATAGAGTTCATCCGCCAGCACCCCTAAGATATCATCTTGGCTAGTAATATCTTACTGATATCGTCAGTGGTGTGTGATATCTCACGTTAACTCAAATCAATTTGATAATGAGTGCTTTACAATACTTTAATTTACACTTAACTATACTACTACTTTACTACTTACTTATAATTTTATTTTTTAATAGAAAGTGTTGTGTAATATGGATTACAATATGTGTCACTACAACACAAAGTACCTTTTAAGACCTAGGGACCACCACAATGCGTTTTGCGGTGCTGGTGGACGCTTATTTTAAATCTTTGTGGATTGAAGGCACTTGAGACTATTGATTCGGGCAAAGCATTCCATTTATACGAGGTACGACAAAGAAGTCCCTTTGCATTTTGTCACTATGAGTGAGTGATCTCAACAGTTTGACTGTTTGCACAAACCGATTGAAGTGTAAAACGGGGAAAAGAATACGTTTGAGGCATGATGGATCTGATTTTGTCCGAGCCATGCTGGTGACGATATTTATAAGAAACAACAAAATCAGCAACAGTGCGCGACGATGTTGTAGGGAATCAAGATTTGATGTTAAATTTCGATTGCCAACAATTCGTATATAGTACGCTTTTGAACCAAAAGTCCAAAAGAGCCAGGATGGAAAGAGAAGCAGCGCCCAAACTTGACAACAATGCTCCATACAAGGACAAATATAGGACTTATAAATGTGGAGGAATACGGAGTAAAATATTTTTTTCATCTATTGAGGATTCCGAGTTTTCTAGACGCGCTCTTTGCCATCGCCATTATATGATCGTTACAGAGTAGGTCATTGGAAATTGTGACTCCCAATAAACGAATGTTTTCACATTCGTGTATTTGTTCGTCACACATACTTATTGAAATATCGTTGGGAAACACGGTCTTTGATCTGGAAACAATCAACAGCTGTGTTTAAGTGGAATTAAGATTGACCAAATATTGGTCACCCAATTCGGCACCTTTTTCTAGGTGCTCATTAACGTTTGTGGCAGCGTCTCTCCGTGCTGGATTTAATCGTTAATGCATTTTATCCTTTGGTGTTAGGGGACGAATGACTTGTGCAGTGTACTATCATCTGCAAAACTATTTTGAAACTTTATTTTATTTCTTTGAAATTTTTGTACCAACCATACAAAAAAATTGTTTTAAAGTTATAATTTTTTTTTATTAAGCGAATTAAACATATTATTTTCAAATCGTTTCACATATTTTAAAGTTGTTTTCCTTCTAAGCGGTTGTTATAATCTCTGATTTCACGAATATCATCTCCAGTAATATGGTATTCTCCAATTAAAGATGTTGAAACATCAGCTCTACCTTTTGGATCAAATCGTGGACCATCACCGATTGGTTCAATTTCTTCTTTAACAACACGATAACCGTTTTCATCGGCTGCATAAAATACAGTACGTTTGAAGAAACCATCACTGTATGAGTACATTCCTTCTAAAGATAAACCATTGCGTGTTTCTTGATGAGAAAATGCACCATCGTTGATTTCATCATTGATATTTGTTCCAAATGAATAGTGTGCAGCTTTTGCTTGTTTAAGTTTTTCTTCTTCATCTTCTTCAACTGGATGATCTGGTACAACAGGTGTTTCTGGAATAATAGGAACAAAACCTACTGGACGTGAGTTTGAGACTAGAGCCCGGTCAAGATGGGCTTGGTTTTGATAGTTGATTGGTAAATTAGTCTGCACAGTTTCTTGATGTTGCGTACGGAACAATGGCTTGGAAGCGATCTACAATATTAAAAACCAGAATATTAGTAAATATTCATTGATCATTAACCCTAGTTTTAATTTAACTTTACTATAGTCTTGAATCTCAGCTGTTAGTAAAGTATAATTATTTACCAACATTTGTTGATACTTTTATGAACAAAATAAATGTTTTTATTTTTAGTTATCGTTTTTTAATTATCAAATTGTCATTTAATTTTGGTTTTGAAATGCGGCAAAAATACTTACAAAAGATTTCCTTTCTTTTTGATTTTAAGGACAGAAAACTATTTTTCAAAATTTAGACAAATAAATATTTTTGTTTTTAATTTAGTTTTTGAAAAACAATTTTAAATTAACTTTAACTTTTGCACGTGTTTTGATCTTTTGATCAGCCGCAGAGAGAAAATATTTGTATAATTAATTGCAACTGAGAGGATTCACAGATAAGAGAATTTGTAAAATTAAAACTGTTTTAATAAAAAATATTTGTTTAAATTTTGAAAAATAGTTATTTTTCGGAAAATTAAAATAGGACCATTTACAAGTATAAACAAAAAATTTTTCAAAGTCTATATAAATTTTAACTAAAGATTTCGTTCAATATAGGAATTTATTTATTTGGTTATTTTCTTCCTTTAATCGAATTCATTTATTTGGATCACTGAGCAAGTCAAAGACATTTTTGAAATCAGTAGTTTAAAAATTTTGTAGACACATTTAAACTGATAATTGATTAAAATAAGAACAAAAATTTCACTTACGCGAACTTGAGGTTTGCCGTAAGTAACGCCCAATATTACTACACACAAAAACAGTTTAAAAAACATTTTTGACAAATATTAATTCTTCACTTTTACTGTTAATTGATGTAAGAACATTAACTAATATAACGAATAAAATTAAGGTTTATATACAAAATTCAAAATTTGGGTAAAACGGTAGGGGATGATAGAAAATAGTGATCGATTTATTATTGAACTGAAACATGTTTTGTTTTAAATTTTGAGTTTTGGATAATCGGAGTACTGGTAAGTTGACAAAATGTTTGAATAACTGGAATATTTTTTATTGTGGTATTTGGTAAAATATTCCATTGGAATTTTTTTATCATTTTGTAAAGTGTTTTTGGTATTAAACTACAATTTAAAAATATAGAGCAAAAATACAACGTTAACATTCTAGTTTTCTATTCGTTTAAATAGAGGTAGAGATATACCAGTTTCCGTTAGTTGAAGTAATAGAACACCATTTTTTGTCTGTGATAATTACGAAAAATTTTAATAGTTAAATATATTAATAAATCATCTTTTTATAAATTTCAGTAAGCCACACTACTTTCAACCAAGAAAGCGTTCCATAACGCAAAAACATTATATTTTTAGTTGGTATATGTACCAGTACAGATTATAAAATATGAAATTATAAGTATAGTTTCTGGATCGGTTCCAAAATGTTATTGGGAAGAATCTCGGAAAGATTATCCTTGATAAGTATACGATTGCTTTATAAGTTAACGGCTATGTTGTTTGATTAAAAAAATAAAACTTAATTAATTATCATTATTTTTTTCAATTTTAATTATTATTCTTATTAATTATTCGTAGTTGCTAATTATTATTGATTAAATTTAATTAGTGTGTAAATCGCATTCTAAGGATGCTTGAAAAAAGAGGTCAATAGTCCACAACTTGAAAGATGTTCCAGTTTTAGTTAACTTATAGTTATTAAGGTAGCGATTAAAACAAACCAACGTAAACCCATTAAAAATATTTTCAATTGAAAACCGGATTAAAAATGAGATCGTACATTATTTTGAAGTCAATACATAATAAATTCTGCATACTATCATTATGTAAATTAATACCACTAATGAATGCTTTACTGAAGGCAGAAAGTCACATAAAACATAATTAGAATTCCATACAAATTTGACAGCAACAGAATTTTTTGCTGTCAAATTTGTATGAAATTCTGTTTCTGTTGTAAGTGACTACCTGAATTTACCCGGTAAAATCTTAAATATTGAAACACTAATTTTGATAGAAACTATGAAGATGAAGGCAAAACAGTAAGAATCACTCTCCACAGTTTATTGTACTGTATGAGCTTGGGGGTTTTCTTAATAAATGGGCTTTAGTTCTAATCTAAATGCGTAAAGGGATCAATTTTTGTTGATTTTGGTTAAGTTTATCAATTTGTACAATTATCAGATGAGAATTATTTCAATCCCGTGTAAACTTTCCACATTTTCACTATACCTGTTTTCTTTAGATGGTTAACTTGTGAGGTTTCTTCAATACCGTTTAATACAAGCAAATGTAAGTAGATTTAATTCAAGAAACCTTTCAAAATTAGAATTATTTTCGGAGTTACAGCGGCTTTTGTGACACGGTAACATAACTGGTCAAGTGGAACTTTCGTACTTCTTTTATACTCCATATATTCTTGGAAATCTATAATCCGATGGTTATTATAACGTTTTTGTTGTAATTATTTCATGTTTTGTATTCAGTTCAGTTTAGTTTTACTTAGCTTAGTTTAGTTTAGTTTTACTTTACTTAAAACGCATTTTAATCAACACTACTTTTTACGAGTTGCTCGACATGATATCTGAAGTTCTACCTAACACCCTGATTAGTGAAGTCGTGTGACACGAGGTCACGAGGTGACACGAGGTGTAACCTCAGGTGACATGAGTATAGTCATGTTACGTCGCTTAAAAATTGGTATTATTGAAGCCGATAAAAACGGTCACGATTAAAACTAAAAATTCTGAAACGAAAAAACTGCGAAAGTAAAAAAACTTACATTTTACGTTCTTCAATTTCACAAAAACAATTACAGACGTATCACATATAGACATATCACATATGATCAGTTAGGAAATACTGTTTATAACTGGGCAGTTGACACTTGTAAATTTAGTAATTTATTTGCCAAGCCTTGATTTTGGGCTGTTATTAATTAGTTCACATATAGGTACAGTGACCATGAGTCCTATTTTTTTGCCGTACTGTCCTGTTTTTTACTATGCTTTGCTCTGAGATGTTTTTGCAAATATAAAACATTACAATGTCCCTTATTTCCTAATTTCATATCCACATGTCTTCTTTTTTGCATAAACTTTACACGAACATGAATTTAAAATTACAATTTTTCTAAATCAAGAGACGCGGTAGTGTCTTGCGCGCCATGTTTTGAAAGACACTACCAGTATATATACTGTGCACCGAATAGGTTTTAAAGGTTAAAATTTTCATTTCGAATAATTTGCATTTTTTCTACAACTGCATTCAAAGTTATCAATAAAAGTATATCTTATTTAACTATATGTTTCTCATTAGTAAAAAAAAAGTCAGCATTCATGCTTTTTTCTGAAAGTTTATAAAATCAAAATTTTGCTTTCCCAAACTTTTAGTAAAATTAAAATGTTTTTACAAATTTTTATACCACGTTGGTAGCATTGATATGAATGTAGTAATTTAGTATCATTTTGGCGAATTTTCAAAAACCAACCAAATGTACAGAATTGAAAAACACAAAATTATGCGAATTGAAATTTATTATCCCTCAATATTGGTAATATTTAACAACAGTTAAAAAACTTAAACACGAACCCAGATTAGTTTGCAAACATAATATAGTTGTTAATAAAAATATTTAAAAATATTTGTTATGTTTGTATACAGAAAACCCATCAAATGTTTTATTAATATATTAAATGGAAGTTGGTAATTATAAAGGTATTAGAAAAAAGAATATATTTAGAATATGCTTTCAGTAAAAAGACCTATTATTGATGTGTTAAGAAAACGATGTTGTGAAAACATGTATTTGGTCTATTATGTAAATTTGTTATCTGAGAGAACCCAACAAATGTTATATCAATAATAAATTTTAATTTTTATTTCATTTTATTTTAGAACGTTGGTAGTTATTTTGAAGTGATGAGATTAAAAAATAATTTAGTAGGCTTTAAAATTTTGTGTTTTTAAGCTTTATGAGATATGAAGAAAAGAATTTGAGAAAATTTTATTATTATTTTAAGGGTTCCGTACTTTGAAAAAATAGAACAAAACCCTTATGGTGAGGACTTGATTGTTTATTATCCATTATTCACAACGACTTTCTCACTGAAAATGAAAATATATGTATTTACGTATATTTATGTGGTAAGATAAGGCGAAAATGACAAATATGTGCCGATTTCGTTATTGAGGTGATATATAACCGTAAAAACTGAAATTTTTTAAAACTTTCAGTCAATCATAGACTATAAAGTTTATGGAAGACACCAATGGTACTTGGCTGAACATAATCAAGAATTTTTTAAAAAATTGTTTAATTGCGAAACACTTAATTTCACATCTTTTTTCGCACAATGTTGTTTTGTTTATTATTTATTTAGAGTAAATAACAATCGATTTAAGCTTTTATGCTATCCTCAAGAACTTTTATAAAACTGTTGTTAATTTTTTAAAATTATTAGTCAAAGACTATAGTTTTTATGTGTGTGTTTCCGTTGTATGTAATAATTTTATTAATTTTCGAATGCATTGCTTTAGACTTATTTTCGAATATTTCTTTTACTTTTTCATGAGTTGTTCATGTCATGAGTTGAGACCTGTTTACATAAAAACGATACTTTTATTTTTTAAAATATTGCACCTAGGTCCTAGATTGATAAAAAATCGAGAGTAAAGTTCTCTGTAGAAAACATTTTATACGGATAATAATAATTTGATTCTCCCATATTATATTATAACTTTACAAAAAACAGTCAAATCGTCGCAAAAACAACCAAAAGGCTGTAAAAAAGCCGCGCCATGTTTTTCTTTAGCTTGAAACTATCATTTTAACTATAACAAATAATTCTTGTATCTTATTCTTTACAAAAACTTCTCAAATCATAAAGCACTAGTTATAAAATTTCTTAATGGCATTTTGTTTTCTAAACATCTAGCTATATTATATAATTTAAGTAATACTCTAGAACTACATATCATAATTCTAAAATATATAATAAATATGCACATATATTAAAATTTATTTAAGCAGAGGAAATATAATTTATTTTTTTTTCTATAAAAAACCGCTCACTTTCACTTACATATTTCTTGAACAAAAACCTTGGTGCGACCTTTTCTCAATTAATTTAATAATGTCACTCCTAAGGTCTATTTTCAGACGACTGTGAAAAGCCGATGAATTCAACAGTGGACTTCTAATTATATTAATTAAGTCAGTATCATATTTCCTACAATTTTCCTGAAGTATAGTAATCTATTTGAAATTCCCTTTATATTATTACGGTATGCTTAATTTTATATAAGACATGATTTGCTGTAAGAATATCTAGCAAATGGCAACTATAACAATATAACGATGACTATGAAATAACATTATCAATATATTTCTTTTCGTACTGAATTTTAACATTCATTGATATTCATTTAAGATTGCTATTTAATCAATGGTTATTTCAATATAATGTTTATTATGAGTCAACCATAGTCACTATGCGGTTGGCTTTATTGTCATATTAAGAAAAGGTCGCACCAAGGTTTTTGTTCAAGAAATATGTAAGTGAAAGTGAGCGGTTTTTTATAGAAAAAAAAATAAATTATATTTCCTCTGCTTAAATAAATTTTAATATATGTGCATATTTATTATATATTTTAGAATTATGATATGTAGTTCTAGAGTATTACTTAAATTATATAATATAGCTAGATGTTTAGAAAACAAAATGCCATTAAGAAATTTTATAACTAGTGCTTTATGATTTGAGAAGTTTTTGTAAAGAATAAGATACAAGAATTATTTGTTATAGTTAAAATGATAGTTTCAAGCTAAAGAAAAACATGGCGCGGCTTTTTTACAGCCTTTTGGTTGTTTTTGCGACGATCTTTATATATTAATACCCTAACGCAAAATTTTGTGGAGCCAAGGCTTTTTTATTCGAATTTTGATTGATTTCAAATTTTCAGTGCTAACTGATATTACTGTAACTTAGGTCAGGGATTGGGATTGGGATTTTTCGGATCATAAATAAAAAAGTTATTATATACGAAAAACTTTTTATATACATATGCATTATAAGTTTGCATACATACAAAAACGAAATTAAAAATTTATTTTATTTTTTTATATTTTCTTTTTTATATATTATCTATCGAACAACGAACAACAAAAACGAAACTTAAAAATTTATTTTCTTTTTTATATTTAATTTTTCTCAGTTTATTTATATATTTAGAAGTGAATAAACGTACGTTTATTTCATTTCGAAACGTAATTTCATTTCGAAATTTTTCTTATGCGTGAGATAGGTTTTGAGTTAGATCGTGTTATCGTGTTAGATCGTAGATCGAGTCGTCGGAATAAAAGAGATCATATGCGTAATATGCGTAATAATGTTGATTTTATGAATGATGAAATGAATGGTAATAATGATGGAATGAATGCTGAAGCTGATGTAGGAATGATTGTTGTGAATGATGAAGTGAATGTTGATGATATGAATGGTGTCATGAACGGTGTCATGAATGGTGTCATGAATGTTGCGAATAAAGAAATGAATGATGATTTAGAATTGAATGTGGTGAATGATGAAATTCCCTTTGTAATTTTGAGAGATTCGTTCAAGTGTGCTTTGAATGTGATTCCAGGTCACTTTGATTCGTATGTTTGTGGTGCTTTGGATATGAGTAGTCGTTTTTGTCAAGCCAAACATTTTGCAAGAGAAGTTACTTCAAATAATAATGAAGCGTTTTCTTTGTGTTGCCATAAAGGCAAAGTCAATTTACCTCCTCTTTCTGAAGATGTATTTTTCTCTAATATTTTCGAAGGATTGAATTCAAATGATAATGCTATAAAAAAACGTTCTAAAATTTTTCTTTCAAATATTCGTTCCTATAATTCTGCATTTGCAATGATCAGTTCTGAATACAATATAGCGGATTCTACTGCACGTGGTATTTATCATTTTAAAATTCATAATATTTTTTATCATCGTACTGGTGCTTTAATTCCTACTTATGGTCGGCCTCCAATGTATGCACAATTATATTTTTATGATGTTGATACTGCTGCTAATATGAGAATGAATAGAAATGCCAATGTATGCGAAGTTTTTCTTATGCGTGAGATAGGTTTTGAGTTAGATCGTGTGAATCCTTTTGTTCGTTCTTTCAAATCAATGCATGAATTTTGTGAAAGACCTGAGAATGTTACTGCTGATGTGTCAATGGTTATAAAAGTTAACAGAGAATGTGATATTCGTCGTTTTAATGATGCTGTTCAAACTGATGTGGCTGCTATTTTTAAAAATGATGATGGTGAACCACCTTTTGAAAGAAATATGATTGTTTTTTCAAAAAATGCAAATGAAATTCGTTCTGTTTCTGTCCTTGATTCTTCTTTGGATCCTTTAGCTTATCCTTTGTTGTTTCCAAATGGTGATACTGGGTGGCACGTTAATATTCCACATAATTTAGTTTCAACTTCACGTGCTAATGTGTCACGTACAAAAGTTACAATGTTGCAATATGCATCTTATCGCCTTGCTATACGTGATGGTTTTAGTCTTTTGCATCGTTCTCAAAAATTATTTCTTCAATGGATTGTTGATATGTATGATCGTATCGAAGGTACACGGCTTCATTACATTCGTTCAAATCAATCTGGTCTTCGTGCTGATTTGTACAATAATTTAACAGATTTCTTGCATCAAAATCGCAATGGCGATGATAATATGCAAGTAGTTGGTCGTAAAGTAATTTTGCCATCTTCTTTCACCGGTTCACCACGTAACATGTATCAAAATTACTTGGATGCAATGTCTATTGTACAACATTTCGGTAAACCTTCTTTATTTATAACAATGACATGTAATTCTCAATGGCCAGAAATTGTTGATAATTTGAGTAATGTTGTGCGTGTGTTTAAAGTGAAACTTAAAGAGCTCATAGATTGTTTAATGAAAAAAAAGATTTTCGGTTCTGTCAAAGCGCTTATATATACCATTGAATTTCAAAAACGTGGTCTTCCGCATGCTCATATTTTGTTAAATTTATCAGATGAAGGTAGAATTGATGGAAATGAAATGATTTATAAATTTGTATGTACTGAAATCCCTGATCCCATTCTTTTTCCTAAATTACAAGAATATGTGAAACGTCATATGATGCATGGACCATGTGGTGCTCTAAATCCCAATTCTGTTTGTATGAGAGATGGTAAATGTGGTAAGAATTTTCCAAAACCTTTTTCTGACAATACTAAAGAATCTGTGAATGGTTATCCTTTGTACCGTCGACGTGATAATGGTATGAGTGTTGATGTACGTGGTGCATCTCTTGATAATAGATATGTTGTTCCATATAATCCTTATCTTCTTGCAAAAATCAATTGTCATATTAACGTTGAAATATGTACGACTGTTAAAAGTGTGAAATATGTTTACAAGTATGTATATAAAGGGTATGATTCTGCCAATGTTGAATTGAGAGTGAATGGAGAGAATGCAGTGAATAATGATGATGCGATTGTGGGAAATGAAATTCAAGATTTTTTGAATGGACGGTATGTTGGTTCGACTGAAGCTGCTTGGCGCATATTTGAATTTCCAATGCATTTTCAATCTCATACAATTATTCGACTTGATTGTCATTTGCCTAATAGACAAAATGTTTATATCAGGAATGGTAATGTGGCTGGTGCAGTCGCAAATGTATCAAGAACAAAATTGTTAGCATTTTTCCATTTGAATTCCATTGATAATTTAGCTAATGAGTTTTTGTATACAGAATTACCATTACATTATGTTTGGCATGATCAAAGTAAATCGTGGAAAAGAAGACAACGTGGGGCTGATAAAGTTGTTGCTCGATTATATATGGTTTCTCCAAAAGATATAGAATTGTTTCATATGCGTTTACTTCTGTTGCATGTTCGTGGTGCAAAATCTTTTTCTGATCTACGTATGTATGAAGGTGTTGAGTACCCTACTTTTGTTGCAGCATATGAAGCTCGAGGTATTGCAACAAATGATAATGAATGGCGTGAATGTTTACTTGAAGCTTCAGAAATTCAATCACCAAAACAGTTTCGTCAATTATTTGCATTTATCTGTGGTTTGAATGTTCCTCCGAATGCTTTAGCTTTATGGATTGAATTTAGAAATAGTATGATTGAAGACTTTTTACGAAATTACGATGAAGATGTGTCAATTAATCGAGCCTTGATTGAAATTAATGAAATTCTTCTTACACATAATACTTCATGTGGTGATCTTGGTCTTCCGATTCCACAATATAACTTACAGATTGGCGATGTAGGTCATTTTGATATTGAAGAAGAAGCTATAGTTTTCGATAGAATGTATGAAAATGCAAATAATGAGCAACGTAGTGTGATTGATATTGTTTTGCGTGAAGCTCAATTCCATGATACTGGAAGTAATGTTTTTTTCTTGACAGCTCATGCAGGTTGTGGCAAAACTTTTGTTCAAACGGCCATCATTCATAAATTTAATTCATTAAATCTTTCGTGTATTGTAACTGCCTTCAGTGGTATTGCATCAACTCTTTTGATTGGGGGGCGAACTTTGCATAATGTTTTCAAATTACCAATTCCATTATTAGAGAATTCAATGCCAAATATAACTCCAAACAGTGTACATGGCACATATATTAATAATGCATCAATCATTATTATAGATGAAATTTCAATGTGTTCTATTCATGCTTTAAAATTAATTGATCATTTGTTAAGAGATTTGACTCCAAACGAAGAAAATAAAAATAAACTGTTTGCAGGTAAAACTCTTTTACTGAGCGGTGACTTTCGCCAAATTCTTCCAGTTATACCGCAAAGCTCACGTTCTATTTTAATTGAAAATTGTATTACATCTTGGCAAGAATTTATTAACTTTAAAATTTTGAAATTAAATCAAAACATGAGAGCTCTCCCTCATGAAATTGAATTTGTAGAAATCTTAGAAGACTCGGTAATGGTGATATGCAAAGTTTTCCACAGTTTGGTTTAGATATCATTGAAATTCCTCATAATTTGATTGCCAATCCAGACAATATTATTGAAGACATTTTTGGAAATATTTCTGATACAATTTTATCTGATGACATTTTGAGTTCCGTCATTTTAGCCCCCAAAAACAATGATTGCAATGAAATCAATTCTAAAATCTTGAGTATTATGCCAGGAGAGAAGAAAGCATATTTTAGTTTTGATAAAGTTGTTTGTGATGACATTCGTGAGCAGAACAATTTTCCAATAGAATTTTTAAATAAATTGAGTGTAGGAGGTTTGCCACCTCATAAATTAAATTTGAAAGTGAATTGCATTGTTCTCCTCATACGTAATTTAAATACAGGTCAAGCATTAGTAAATGGAACACGAATGCGTGTAAAAGTTATGCACCGAAATTCAATAGATTGTGAAGTTTTGACTGGTGTCATGCGAGGTGTACGCATTCTAATTCCACGCATTCATTTGACTTATTCTGGAACTCTTCTTCCATTTAAATTTCAAAGAACTCAATTCCCTATTATTCCTGCTTTTGCTATGACTATTAATAAATCTCAAGGTCAGACATTCAACAGAGTTGCCATTTTACTTAAAGAACCTGTATTCACACATGGTCAATTGTATGTTGCTGCAAGTAGAGTGCGTGCGTTTGAATGTTTGAAATTTTATATTTATGATACATCTGACCAAGGTCATTTGTTCAAAGATGATAGAGTTTTCACAAAAAATATCGTCTTCCCAGAAGTGATTGTTACCTGATTTCTTCTCACTTTTCTCAAAAACCTTTTCCTCTTTTATCAGTTCGGATATATGACAAATTAGCGATCAAATAAGTTTTCAAGTAAGCTTATTTGATCTCTAACTTATTTGATCGGTAATTTGTCATATATCCGAACTGATCAGCTAGAGTTCTGATTATTTTTCATTCATATATTTAAAAAGAAAAATTAAAAATTATATGCTAGTATTTCTCATTACCACTTTTTGAAATCATTGCTTCTACCTCTACGTCAACAAAATGTCTACGCAAAAACTTTATTTATAAGCGTGGTCTACGCAAAAACTTTATTTATAAGCGTAGCGAAGTACGCCGGGCCCTCCTAGTTTCAAGTATTACAATTTCGAGCCATATGTCAAAATCGTATTTAAAAATTTTTGTTTCAGAAAATAGGTTTCATCAATGATAAGAACCGCAGGTACGAAATATATTATATTCGATGTACCGGACCGGGACAGGTGTAAAAAAAAATGGGTTGAAAATATTTGTTTTGCTTAAAAACGTTTAAATGATAATGAGCATTAAGATTGAATGTAGAGAAATCTTGATGGTTGGCATTTATAAGTAAGACCAGGAGCTTGATTATTATAAGTGTGTCAAAAGAATGATTTTCATTTATTTTGATTCCAAATGTTTTTGACAAACATTTACTTAATGGGAAACAATTTGGATTAGAAACATTTGCCCATAAAATTAATTATTTGGTATCCTGATTCATGAAATGTTATTGAATATATATGAAATATGGTATAATCCAGTTACAAGTATTCCCATCTAATAAGACCAGCTGGAAAATATTATGTTATTGCAGAATAAATGTCGTTTTTTCATAGCAGTTAGGGAAATTATGAGGGATTATTTTAAGAAATTTTGTTTGTTGTTGATTTTAAGAAATGTCTGTTTTTTGAAGATGTTTTTAAGAAATTTTGTAGTGTGTGAATCCGGGTTGCACCACTTCTAATTAATTAATAGGCCCAGATTCAAAATACCGGGTTCTTGCAGATCAAATATTGTTTTGTAATAGTTAAAAATATGAAGGGGCTGAAATCTCACAGCTCTGAGATATCAAGAATTCGGTCTGGGTTAAGGATTTTTATATAGTTTCAGCAAAAAACTTTTATGAGGACATTGTTTTTAGTTTTGGGCGGCGATGTATATCAAACATAAAACTCTTTGTTAAAGTACAAATATTTTTTTATCGCTGTTTAGAAATTTATTACAAAAAAAAACACGAAATATTAATACATTGGAAAATTATAACAGATCATAAATTAATATAACTTAGTGAAAAGATGATACACCCAGCAAACTATTAAAAAACCTCTCCATTTAGTGTTTCAAAACAATATTACAAAATCAAAAATTCATTTTTCTTTCAAAATTCCAAAAATATTCTAAAAATTAAAAGAAAATTATTACAAAATCAAAGATTGAAACTTTTTCAAAATTCAAAAAATATTGCAAAAATTATAACAAAATCAAAAATTGAAACTTTATCCAATATTCTTAAAATATTGCAAAAATTATAACAAAATCAAAAATACAATTTTTATTTTATTATTTTGTTTTTTCTCTATTACCCCGTTTTAATTAAAATATAATTTTTATTATTTGATCTATATATTTCGGGCTAAGCCCATCTTCAGGATCATTAATAATAACAATAAAAAAGTATATCACAATCAGAAAAAAGAAGTTTTTGACATAAATTATACAAACAAAAAATTAATATACAATTTAATATGAGTTTCTATGTTATAATTAACTTAAAAGATGGTAATCAAGTAAAAAGCTTAAAGTTACTATAAATTTTAAAACAATTTTAAACTAATTAAAATCAATTGGGTAATAGTTATAATTATTTATCACTTGATCAAACAGTTAATAATATGGTATCAAATAATGAAAATTTAAATAAATATGCATCATTAACTTAATATGTTCCTGCAGCCAAATTCTGTAATTGTGAAGCGGTGAAGTGATAAGTTTTTTAATGAAAAGAAACGAAGAAATTTTTATCACTTCACCACTTCACATTTACAGAATTTGGCTACTGGTCTAAGTGAAACACTTTCTCGCCCTTGTTCACAGTTTGTTCCTAATATTAAAATGGCTATGAGACCTATAAATATAAAAATAGTTATAGTTTTAAAAATTCAAAATTCAAAATACCTAAAGAACAACATAGTGGTGTTGTTTATAAGGTTGATTTTTTTTTTTTTTATTAATTAGTTGGACATGTTTAGCACACTAAATATGAAATATTCATTATTTAGACTCTTTGAATATCCGAAGATACCATGTCAACTATAAAGGAAGGAGATGAGGAAAATGGAAGGAATGGGGATATAGGGATAACTATACTAATTGTTTTAAATGATTATGGACATTTTCTTTAAATGCATGAGGGGAAAGTTCATCGGGAAATACAGAGGGAGGCATTGAGTTCCACAATTTGGCCACTCTATTAAAATAGTCGTTCTGAAAGGACACAGTTCTACAACGAGGTATTTGTACAACAAATGGATGGAACGACTCGGCAGCTCTTGTTTGTCGATTATACTGCGCACACGATGGAAGGATATTTTGAATTTCCTTAGAGAAGAATTCGCTAAAGTTATATTTATAGTAGATTGATAATTCCGCCACATTTCTTCTGTGCTGGAGTGAATCAAGCTGGTCCGTTAGTTCGGTATTACCAATCAACGGTATTGTTTTCTCTGTACAGAGTCTAGACATTTTATTGTTGACTGACAAGCAGCTCCCCAAACATGACAGCAGTACTCCATACATGATTGTAATAACTGTAACAACATATATTGGTGAAACTTTCAAAAATTTGATGTTCGTATGGATCAATATAAATATGATTCTAAAAAAACTTCAGTTAGTAATAATTGTTCTGCACTTGCTAAACATTCTATAGAAAATAAACATGAATTTAAATTCGATGATGTTCAAATTTTGGCTAAGGAAAGAAATGAAACTAAATTACAGATACACGAGGTGTGCCAAATTATAAAAAATGAGGGAACAATTTGTAATTTTAAAAGTGATAAGAAGGATTTTTCGAATAATTATTTTAATTTAATCCGATTGTTTTAAAATTTAAAGTAACTTTAAGCTTTTCACTTGATTACCATTTTTTAAGTTAATTATAACATAGTATTAAATTGTATATCAATTTTTTGTTTATATAATTTATGTCAAAAATTTATTTTTTTCTGATTGTGATATACTTTTTTATTGTTATTATTAATGATCCTGAATATGGGCCTAGTCCAAAATATATAGATCAAATAATAAAAATTATATTTTAATTAAAACGGGGTAATTGAGGAAAAACAAAATCATAAAATAAAAATTATAAACCCGGCAAAACAAGGTTATAATATGAATACAATTTTTATTCAAAATTCCAAAAATTATAATAAAATCAAAAATTTAAATATTTTCAAAATTTTAAAAATATTGCAAAAATTCATAATTCAAAAATTCAAACTTTTTTCAAAATTCTAAAAATATTCTAAAAATTATAACAAAATCAATCATTTAAACTTTTTCAAAATTCTAAAAATGTTCCGAAAATTCTTACAAAATCAAAAATTGAAACATTTTTCAATATTCTAATATTATTGCAAAATTTTTTAATTCAAAAATTCAAAGTTTTTCCAAAATTCTAAAAATATTGCAAAAATTAGAATAAAATCAATAATTGAAACTTTTTTAAAATTTCTAAATATATTGCAAACATTCTACCAAAATCAAAAATACAAACTTTCTTCAAAATTCCAAAAATATTCCAAAAATTAAAATAAAATCAAAAATTGAAACTTTTTCAAAACTCTAAAAACACCGAAAATTCAAATATTTCAAAAATTATACCAAAATCAAAAATTTCCATGTGCGATAACATTTTATGTCAAACAAATAATTAATTTTATTTTTTTCGAAATAATTGAGTAAAATAAAATGAAAATTATTCTTTTGACTCCCTTGACAACAATTTTTTGACAAAATTGTAATGCAATAATCTACATTTTGGTCTCACATACCAATCCCGACCATCAAGATTTCTCCAAATTCAATGTTCCTCCTCGTAATCACTTAAACTGAACGTTTTTTAAGCCAAAAATATGCAAATTTTCTTGTTTTCTTGATTTTTTGACACACTTTCGGGACAGCTAGAACACATCGTCCTTACGGCTCTTACCATTGAGTATAGCTATTTTTAAAAATAAAAGTTTTTGAAATCCCTCCAGCGGTTTTCTAGATTTCTTCGGTTGTCGGACGGCCGGCAGACAGATATACATTTTTTTTTTGCTTTTTTAGAATCAGTAGGTCTTAAAACGTCGAGAAATGCCAAAAAAGTGGGGGTAAGAATTTCACTTTTGGCTCAAGAATGTAATACTTTGGTCTTTCAGACCGAAGTAATATGTATTTTTCTACTCCTATCACAGTAAATTATAAATTACATCACAGTATCCATGACATGTAAATTGATTATTTCAAATAGCGTGCGGTAAGTAAAAAAGAGCGTGCGGTAATGGATTTTCATATATATATATTACCGCACGCTTTTAATAAAAAGAAAAATTTTTGTTTAAAGAAAAATTTGATTCTTAAAAATTAAATATTTCCTTTCATTTTGACACAGAATAATGCAAAGCCTACCACAATTTGTAAACTATTTACATTTAATTTATAATTAGTAGTTCATTTTTTCAAGTAATTATATGCGTTTGGGCATTAAAACAAAGTCGTAGAAAAAGTATATAACAAATCTCGAGTTGTAAAGCATTTTCCATGCTCGTGAAGATACTGCACTCGACGCTACGCGTCTCGTGCGCAAAATTTTCCCTCGCATGTAAAATGCTATTTACAACTCTAGATATGTAATATACTATTTTCTACTCCTATCACAGTAAATTATAAATTACATCACACTATCCATGACATGTAAATTGATTATTTCAAATAGCGTGCGGTAAGTACAAAAAAGCGTGCGGTAATGGATTTTCATATATATATAACCGCACGCTTTTAATAAAATGAAAAATTTTTATTCAAAGAAAAATTTGATTTTTAAAAATTAAATATTTCAATTCATTTTGACACAGAATAATGCAAAGCCTACCACAATTTGTAAACTATTTGCATTTAATTTATAATTAGTAGTTCATTTTTTCAAGTAATTATATGCGTTTGGGCATTAAAACAAAGTCGTAGAAAAAGTATATAACAAATCTCGAGTTGTAAAGCATTTTCCATGCTCGTGAAGATACTGCACTCGACGCTACGCGTCTCGTGTGCAAAATTTTCCCTCGCATGTAAAATGCTATTTACAGCTCTAGATATGTAATATACTAATTCCATGCTCGTGAAGATACTGCACTCGACGCTACGCGTTTCGTGCGCAAAATTTTCCCTCGCATGTAAAATGCTATTTACAACTCTAGATATGAATTATACTAATTACGTCAAACGGAAAAGTATAATGAGAAGTTTATTGAGTGAATTCAATTTTGGTCATTGATGAATTAGGTACGGTTGGAAATGCAAATTGTAGCAGAATAAATTTTTTTTTAAAACAAATATGTACTAAATTATATTTTGAAAATAAGCATTTACCTTAAATGTGGAAGTTTTCTGAACTAATAGGAATTATTGGGTAAGAAATAATCATGGCGACGTTATATTTTCTAAAGCAACTGTTCCTATTAGTCAGAAAACTAGGCTTTATAAATATTAAATATCACGAGTACGATGAATAATACGCCCGCAATAATATTACATAAATATATTGTTATTTATTAAGGATTTTACTTTTATATGGTATAAAACGTATATAATTGTGTGTTGTATACTATACGTTTTATACGAACGTATAATCGGTAATCGGGGTGTAAGTCTACATTCACAGGATGGTTTTTATCGTTTTTTTTTCATTTTTGGTTGTAGTTGTTTATTCAATGCAAAAACGCATAGAAAGTAGCGCCAGATTATGTCAATGCCAAAACTAATGCTTACCAAAAACAACGATATAAAACAACCAAATTATCGCGGTAATAGTAATTTTGGTTGTTTTTTATCGTTGTTTTTCTTTAAAGTCGATAAGCTTATATCGTCCGTATTTCGCAATTGAACATTGAAGGCATAAGCAAGTCAAAAACTGAACATTTACAAAGAGTATTAAAAGATTTCGACATCAACGTTGTAATTTTGCAAGAAACCCATGCAGCAGACGAAGTGCAACTTACCTCTAGAGGAAACATTGTTGGTTACAAATTAATTAGTGCTATTTACCACCAAGCATATGGATCTGCCACGTATGTTAAGTCAGAAATAATGAACTGCACCCATGTACTTACACAGATGGACAACGATGTACACCTTATTCTTGTTGATATATCAGATATGAAGATTGTAAACATATACAAGCCTCCAAATACAAGATGGCCAGCTGCTACTCTACCGTTATTTCACCACCCAGCAATATATGCTGGTGACTTCAATAGCCATCACACCTAGTGGTCCTACTCAAACAACAATTCCAATGGCATTCAACTGACTGACTGGGCGGATGGTATCAACATGTTCCTGGTATATGATGCGAAAGACATGAAAACCTTTAGATCTGCTATATGGCGACGTGATTACAATCCTGACCTCTGTTTTTCCACAAAAAACGGACAGCGTAACCCTATTCCAATATCTAGGGCTGTTTTACAAGGTTTTCCACGCTCTCAACATCGTCCAGTAATTCTTGAGGTAGGAATCCAAATCCCTTTCCTTAGCTCTACTCCTCAACCTAGATGGAATTTTAACAAAGCTGACTAGGATAAATTAGGTTGGAGTTGGATGCAGTGATTTGCTGGATCCAAACCATTCCTAGATATTACGATAGGTTCGTTGGAGCCATCATCTCAACTGCTAAGAAATGCATCCCAAGAGGCTTCCGTGAAGAATACATTCCTGGCTGGAGTAGAGAGCGATAAATTATAGAGGAGTGCCTTAGTAGTGGTGAGGCAGACGTGGCTGATGACTTAATTTACTCACTGGACGCCGCGAGAAAGCAAAAGTGGATTAGCGCAGTTGAAAACATTGATTTTTTCATTCAAGCAGGGAAGGAGTCTCCTTTGGAAGCTGGGTAGCTCAAACTCAATTACTTGCGCTAACAATGAAATCCAGAGGACATTGCAAATCATATCGTAAACATGTCTCGTTCTTCTATTAATCGCATTCATAAGATAACAATTAAACGTAAATTAAGAGAAATGAAGCGCAATTGCTCGTCTCCATCGAAGTATGCAAACTCTTTTAGTATCGAAGAACTAGATTCAGCTCTGTCCCAAACAAAAAACGGAAAAGTAGCTGGCTACGATGGTATTTTTCCAGAATTTCTTAGAAATGCTGGAAAAAATGTAAAACAATGGCTAATTAATTTTTCTCGAATATCCTAGAAACCGGCAATCTTCCAAAACATTTAGACTACGAAAGTGATAGCGATACTTAAGCCAGTTAAACCATTCAATGAACCAGGAAGCTATCGCCCAATTGCCCTTTTGAGCACCTGCTATAAATTGCTAGAACGACTCATATACAACCGTATCGCACCAATATTGACCTTATTAGTTAGAGATCAAATAAGCTTACTTGAAAACTTATTTGATCGCTAATTTTTCATATATCCGAACTGATCAGCTAGAGTTCTGATTATTTTTCATTCATATATTTAAAAAGAAAAATTAAAAATTATATGCTAGCATTTCTCATTACCACTTTTTGAAATCATTGCTTCTATGTCAACAAAATGTCTACGCAAAAACTTTATTTATAAGCGTAGTGAAGCACGCCGGGCCCTCCTAGTAGTAATAATAAAAAAACAAAGAAAAATAATACGTTATTCACAACATTCATTTCACCATTAACACCATAATAATTAAATCAAAGAAAATCAAAGAAAAATAATAATAATAAAAAAACAAAGAAAAATAATATAAAATCACTCATACCATTATCACGTCGAATCAATTCTATCTTCATCTGACACATTTAACAAACACATGAATTTTAAAATGATAAATCCCACGTGCAATTCATTTCTTCATTCACAACATTCATAGAAAAATATTACGTCTATCCACTCCTATAATAAAAAAACAAAGAAAAATATTACGTCTATTCACTCCTAAATCAATTCATAAAGGAAATTGAAATTTGAAAAGAAAATATAAAATACTAAATTTAATTTTTTTATATTATTTTTTATATTCTCTTAAAGCAGGCTACAGACCCAGTCAATCAATTGAAAACGAAAATAAACGAAATAAAATTTAGGGGATTTTTACACTAAATTTTATTTCGTTTGTTTTCGTTTTCGAATTGATTGACAAATTGATTGAAGGTCTGTAGCCTGCTTATCGTTTTTGTGAAAAAAAATATATACTTGGGCAATTCCATTTTCATATTGTATGTGGGAGGCCGCTAAATTCAAAAATACATTTTAATTCGTCTATAACTATTTTATTTATGATCCGAAAAATTCCAAAAATCTTTAAAATCTAAGTTACACTAATATCAGTTAGCAGTGAAAATTTGAAATGAATCAAAATTCGAATAAAAAAGCCTTAGGCTGTACAAAGTTTTTTTTAGCGTATTAATTAATATAAGATTATTTTTATTAATATATTAATTAATGTATTAATATAAGATTATTTTTATTAATGTATGTCGGCTGATAGGGCAGTGATTTCAAAAATGGTTGTTTCTATAAATAGGTTTCGTGAATAGTAAAAGCCGAAAGAACGTTAAGGGCAGGTACGTGTGTCCTGATCAAATGCTAGTCGAGTTTATCGTGAACTATAATCCAATTTGTTGAGGGAACAATTGAAAGCGAGATTATATATATATTTCATTTGTATATATAATTATTACATTCTTAAAAGTACCCTAGTCTTTGCCTATTTGTTTCGGATTTTTGACTAAAGTTATTGAAACAATTTTGATTGCCGAAATTTTTGGAAACGTACTGTGCTTCTGATGGTCATTTCCTTTTTTAGGGGATGCCTGCATTCTGTAACATCATTTTTGTTGCTGATGCGCATTAGCAAAAATTAGACAAAATACGACTTTGAAGAACAACTCAGTCCAATGGATTGAATAGTGGTGAGAAAAGTTGTAATTTGGAGACATTGTTCCACTCAACTCTTTCAAGCTCTAATAGTTTCCAGTTTCAGAGAGAATTTAGATTATTATGATTATGTAGGGTGTTATATAGTATAGGGTGACCATTTTTTTTTCTAAGTGAAATCAGTACAAAATTTTAAGTGTTAAAATATGTTCCTTACTCTCTAAAAATGAAATAGTGGATTTTCACTGATTCACAGTACATATACACTGTTTAACACAGTTTCAAGTATACCACTTGGAATCAGTGAATATTTACTGTTCTAATCAGTGAAATATCACTATTCCTCAGTGAAAATATCACTATTACTCACTATTAATCAGTGAAATATCACTAATATCACTATTTTTACAGTCAAAAAATTTTCACTAATTTAATCAGTAAAAATTCCACTAATTCAAGTTTAGAGAGTAGTCTCACCTAACCTATGTCTCTTCTAAGTCGAAAGTTAAATGTGTAAAGCGAAGTAGAGAAATCTGGTTTTCATTTTTTTAGTAGTTTTGAGGAAATTCTGTTGAGACCAACACAGGGAAAACACAGGGTTTGAATTTTGATATATATTTTCCGTGGGTAACTGCCACAATTTAAAAATAAAAGTATTTTTTTGAAGTAATTTTTATTACAAGTTCATACCAAACGATGACTCGTATAGTTTTATTTCCATATATAAATTGGAACTTCTTTAAAATTTAACAATTTTCTTAAAAATCAGTACTCTCAGTACATAATTTTAGAAATCAGTAAAAATCAGTACCACATATATCTATCAGTACAGAAACTAGAAAATCAGAACTGTATACCTACTGATAAATTCAGTACGAATGGTCACTCTAATTTAGTAGTGTGTGGATATAAAAGGAAGCATGATCGAAGAGATTTTCGTAGTTTGCATAACTTTTAACTATCAACCTATAAGGAAATTCGCTTATAACATAAAACCTAGCAAGCTGTATTATTTCAGAAAGCTGTAGCCCGATCAGCGAGAGTTTGATCGTTAGTCATTATAGAAATAGTTTTCTGATTGGTAAATGTTGGCATCTAAAATAGAAGAGTTAATCACTTATCGTTAGTCATTATAGTTAGTCATCGTAAGCTTTTATTGATTTCGATTTTTTCTACAGTCACCTGTTCACTCCTCAATGAAGCAGAGAGTTGCAGGGTGAATAAAATAATCATTAGAAGGATAGAATGGACGTTGAACGACTGTTTAGTGGTTATTCAAGCTGTCGGTAACACCACCACCCAGGCAGGAGTGAAAGACATAAACCAGATGGATTTTCCTTTTTTGGTATTTTATGGGTCTGTTTTTTAATTCAACCGGTGTAGTAGTGTAAATTTAGCCGGGAACTGCGTTTTTAAATAAAAACTGTGTAAACTTACACTGACGTTTTACGTTTTTTAATTCGACTGGAGCAATACATGGTGTTATCGAATTTACTCTGAATGGCTCGAGTAAAGCGTGTAAATTATAACACAAACAAAAAAACAAACGAAAATAATTTTATTTATTTTTTAACCCGTCATCTTGTGTGAATTTTTTTTTTTTTTTATTCAAAGTTAGGCATGTTTAGTGTTAATTATAACAAATTATAAATTAACGTCTCTGAATATCCGAAGATACCATGCCAAATAGGGATAAGAATGGAATAAAAATTAAGATTCTCTGAGAAATTTATGAACGTTAACTTTAAAGCCTTGAGGATTAAATTCATCAGGAAAAACCCAGGAAGGTAAGGCATTCCAAAGATGAGAGACTCTGTTGAAAAAGTCACGTTGGAAGGCTACAGTTCTACACCTAATTATTTGAACTGTAAAGGGATGCGCTGCTACGTTTGCTCTGGTGTGACGCGAAAGGTTTGCTGATTTAGGTAAAATCGATTTGATCTCTTCAGAAGCTCGCTCATCCATAATATATTTATAAAATATAGTCAAATCAGCAACATTTCTTCTGTGCTGCAAGGAATCAAGACCGTTAGTAAGACTTGGGTTACCAATGAGTTTAATAGCTCTACGCTGTACAGAATCAAGGCAGTTGAGACTACTCAAGTAAGCTCCACCCCATATGTGAGAACAGTATTCCATGCAGGGACGTATAAAAGATTTATAAACTAAAAGAAGTTGTTCGCTATCGAAAAACTTACGACATCGCCCCAAAAATCCTAACTTTTGAACAGCATTCTTAGCCAGATTAAAAATATGAGAATTCCACTTCATATTATTTTCAATCTCAACTCCTAGAAGTCTGACAGACTCATTCTCTAAAAGATTTTTGGGGCCAAACGTTAATGGAAAATGATTGGGTGTCGTTATCCTAGAAAAATGACAAACCTGTGTTTTGCTTGTATTGAATTCAACACTGTTAGCAATACCCCAATCCATAATTGTTTTAAGATCAGTGTTAAGGGAATCTATCAACTTTGATCTACACTCACTAAGCGCTAAGGGTGTATATAATTTAGGTGCTTCATGAGACGCATGAAGCGTGCTGTCATCAGCAAAACTATGTATAGGATGAACCGTTGAGTCCAACAAATCATTAATATAGATAAGAAAAAGAGTTGGTGACAAAGCGGAACCCTGAGGAACTCCTGCATTAGTTGAAAAAGTATTCGATGATACACCGTCAACATTGACCCGAAACTTTCGATCAGATATAAAGCTCTGTGTCCAAGATATAAGCTGCTCGTCTAAACCATAGGATCTCAATTTGCATATAAGGTTGTTATGCCAAACTTTGTCAAATGCCTTGGAAATATCAAGAGCAACACCGAATGTGGGTATGTTAGTTTTATAAGCACATCATATTTTAGGTCCATAGAATTAATGGTTTACGAGATCGATATAATGCGAAAAACACGTTGTATACTCCAATAGGGTTCGTTATAAGAAACGGAACCCTAAAAATAGCTTAACATATGAATTATTTGCTTTATTTATTATGTTTAATTTGTTATATTTCAAATTAATTTAAATTTTAAAATTTTATGGTAAATATCAGTTGAAAATAAAGTTTTTATTAATATTAAAGATAAATTCCTATTTATGGTTTTGTGTTTAGTTTAAGTTGTTTTTACTATTACAGAACTATTATTATTAATAAATTTTAATACATAGTTAATGATTTATATTTCTCTTTAGAATTTACATATACAACTACATGCAGCTTCATGATGATTTGACGTTTAAGTATAACCAAGTTTATAAAACCAAGTAAGTTGAAAAGCAAAATTGCAACACGAAATACACTGCACATGCGTCGTATAAAAATGTTCTACACTAATCAATATATAATAATATATATCAATAAGTACGGAATAATTTCGCTCCATTCAGTGTAAATCTGTTAGCTCTACACGACCCGGTTGAATTAAAAATAGACCCTGTATAACGTGAGTCGTCTTCATGTTTACTAAGTTTTCCTTCTCCGCATTGAAGTGCAAAAATAAAAGGTTTTATAAGATTAGTTTAAATATGAAAAACCTCCTGGAACGGTCAGCAACTTTTTCAAATCCTATTTTTTCAAAATAAAAGGCGTTGTGTTGTGTGCAGGAATTACAATATGTGTCATAACAACACATAAAATCTCTTTAAAACCGAGATTGCATAAGTGCATGTGTTTTAAGGTGTTAATGGACGCAATTTTGGTTTTTCTAAAGACATGGATAACTAAACAATAAATCGCATAGCATATTACATATAAAATATGACATAAGCCAATATTTCATTATAGGATGTAGGAAACAAAAATAAAATAAGAGGTTATAACAACTTTTTTAAAAATTTTCAGGAACTAACCTAAATAGGGTTACACTTACCAATAATCCAACTAGTGGCATATTCCTGGATCATGTGACGCACTATCTTCCTCCATTATTAAAACCCAGATATAGAGTTACACGAAGGCTTGTTTCTTCGAACAAGCAGTACATGGCCATCATTAACAAAGATGCCATAACTTAGATTGACGGTACTAATGTTGACTGAGTAAAGTTCATCTGCCAGCACCCCCAAGATATTTACCTTGCCATAGTGACATATCACTGTTATTGCCAGCGGTAAGTGATATCTCACTTTAATACGTATGCCAATAGCAGAATTGTTGTATGCGGTGCTGTCACACCCGTTGATCACAAATACAAAATATATTTACAAATTAACAAAAACCGACCAAAATTTACGAATCAACACGAACTGATGAATATCTAACAGAGCTCTAAAATACAGAAACTGAGAACAATGATAATACAAACGGATGGAAATTTGAAATTGCTTTAGACATATTATTAGTAGAAACGGTTTGAAAAAATTGGTAATAAACATATAAAACATTTGATTCTAATCTTTTATGATATACATAGTATGTCAGATTATAGAGTTACATATAACATGCGTGCTACAAACCAATTTATAGAAAATACATTCTTTATTTGTTTCAAATAACAAATGATTATATTTTCATGTAAACTAAATTATACGATTATTCTTTTGTGTATTTAGTTATTAAAAGAACTATTAGACTACCATACCATTGTAATATTTATATCATATCTCATGATTGATTAAATTTAAAAGATTAATCAAGTAGATTCATCAAAATAAGTTGCTTCTTTGTTGCTTCTTTAATTTTAATCTAAGACTAACTAGGTAGTTTACACATCCAACTAACTAATCTATCTAAATGTAATTAGGTAATTTTTCTTGTCAGCGATATTGCGATATTTTCTTTTGTATATTAAAACGAGTGTCTTGTGATTGTATAATAAAAATAAAATTAGAGTTTATGTAAAACAGTAAACGATCAAAATTATCAGGATGTAAAAATATAATAAAAAGTAAAAATTTTATTTGCTGTTATGTAACAAAGAGGATCTTCTCCAAAGCTCGTTTAAGTGATTATTAACTATTAAATCTTTCTTTAAAAAAATTGCACAACCGTCTATTACTATCTAATATTTTTCCATAAAACTGATTAAAACTTTTACAAAAACATCAAAATTATTTGTTATAAAATAATGACCAATATAATTAACAATAAAAGAAATGTAAAAAAGTGCAGACAAATTTGAAAGTGAAAGTAATTAAAAAAAATGATTGTTGTAATAGGCCTCAAGCTTTAAGGTGAGTTATTAACAACGAATACCTGTTTGGACTTTCAGTTTCCGTGATAACAAATTACATAAAGAATTATGGTAACCCTTTAGCTTATAAATCAATCATAAACATATAATCAATTGAAATAAATATATCTTTTGTGTCAAATTGGCTCTGATTCCTTAACTTACAACTTATGATTTGTTAGTTTAAAAAAGAATTAAAACAATTTAAAAAATAAAAGAAAAAACCTTGCGTTAGTTTGTTTTTTGGGCAGCAAATTTGTGTTTAACTATTTAGAATATAGATGAAAACAGAAAAACGTGTTCTAGACAGAGTTGTGAAAACCTGACCATTTTTGATTTTCCTGAAACTTGGCATATAAATAGTATGGACAAAATAAAAAATACGACTTATTTTAAAATTTTTTTAAAGTGCATAGTTTGAGCATAGGGGCACCCCAACATGCATGAAAAATGAAAATTCTGCCAATCCGATGTAACTTTGAAATTAAATTGCTCAAGAACGGCTATTCCGATTTCATCAAACTTTTTTTTGTTTGATAGATGATTAATTAGTCGTTTGAAAAAAAATTAATTCATTGTTTTTATAATTAATTTTTAAATAAAAATATTAAAAAAACTTTTTTAAAGATGGCGCTAGGGTCAAAGATCAATTGGAATTTAATTAATTTTTTTTCTGAAAATAGTTCTATTTTTACTCTAAAATATATCAAATTTACAAAGAGGCTAAAATTCTTGTTCTTGAGATATTTAATTTTAACAATAGTTAAGTAAACAATAGTTTTCTTGCACATTTAATTGGATTTGGATATTTGACTTCTTGTTCCTCACAAAACCAACGCTTTATTCCTTTTATATAAATAAATTGTAATTAAATTAAATGAAAGTGTAATTTTATATAAAGTGTAAACAACTTATTATGCATTCTGCGAGTTGTTCTTGATACTGGAATACTGGATATTTGAAATATCTGAAATAATCAATAAAATTAACCAACTTGGAAAATCAATTTGTTCTGAATCAATTGCATCGACAAGGGCTTTATTTAGTTTTGTATTTAGTATTTTAAGGACATTGCCGAAATAACTCACAAATGCTTTATAATCAGCAATGTACAGATACTTCATTTCAGGTTTATTACTTTAAAAAATCACTATATGAGAGAGAGTCCCATAACTCAAATAGTTCCGCATGAAGGGATCAATTTTTTTATTTTTGATCTACGGGTGTGGCAACCTCGCGTACTCCAGTCCCTGCTATTGACATACGAGCTAACGTGAAATGTCACATACCACTGGCAATAGCAGTGAGATATCACTAGCCAAGGTGATATATCTTAGGGGTGCTTACGAATGAACTCTATTTAGTCAACGGTAGTACCCTCAGTCTTAGCTACGGAGTATTCCTTGATGATTCCACGTTATTGCTTACTCAAAGAATCGAGCCTTCATATTACTCTATGTATGGGGTTTAATCATTGAGGAAGGAAGTGCGTCGCATGATCAAGGAATATACCACTAGCTGGATTATTGGCAACCACATTTTAGTTTGATTCCTGCAAATTGTTAATACAAATTTGATGTTAACCTTTTATTTTAATATTATTTTTGCTATCCTATGATGAAATATTGACCTAAGTTATATTTTATATGTGATAGGATTTATTGTTTAGTTATCCCTTCTATACAAAAAATATAAAAAATAAACAGAAGGAAAAATTGCGTTCATCAACACCTTAGAACGCATGTTGTTGCGGGACCTTGATCTTAAAAGGTTTTTATGTGTTGTTGTGACAAATATTGTAATTCTTACTACACAACACATTGTCCTAAAAAAACAGTCACAAAATAGCTTGAAGAGACTCTTATACGTTTGGCATTAGCTTTAATAGCATTAATAAGCTTTATAACTTTAGAACGCAGCACTTTATTTGAAACAGACGAAATATTTTTAGTGCCCAAGTTTTCCCTTGGAAATGACACCATGAACAAGAATCATTTCTGGGTGTTCATCTTTCATCAATTTTAAGCATCTCTTTTTCTTGACCATCATTTTAGGAGCACCATCAACTGTATCAAAACCTTTTACGTAGGTTATCAATACGGAATTAACAGTTTTTTAACAAATGACACTAAATATATCCAACTAAATAAAAATCGCAATAGGCATTTGCCTTTATTTCTCGTGGAGGCCACTTTTAAACTGCAAAATGTGTTGTGTAGTAGTGTTTTGAAGGTCCGCCACAATATGAGTGTATCAAAAACCAATCCTTTTTTTGTTGTTTTTATAGTTTTTTTCAAAGAATAAAAAACTAAAAAATAACTACATGGACTGGGTTGTCAAAAACCGGATCGTTGATAAAGAACCCAAGTAGACAGAGAAGAAAAATACAGTATCTGAGGTACAGGTAAACCAACTTTTTTGTGATCTCTTCTAGATCAGTGATGTTGATGAACCCTACCATTTATTCTAGAGCGCACACACTCGAAAAAATAAAGATAAAATATACAACATTTTTAAAAAATTAACGAAGACCTCCGAACTTACGCGTCTCATTAAACAATTTCGCATTACATTACACTAATTTATTTATTTCAAAATAAAATATCTTTTCATAGCTTATATATAACTATGTATATCAGTTTCCATTATTACTACATTATAGCTTGTTTACTTGAATTAAAAATAAGGATAATGTATGAAATAATAACATAAACCATTATTACGCGACATCTCAGATTGGTGTATGTCGGTTATTATATATAAAAATATATAACTATTAGATATAAACAAAACAAAATATTGAGCATAGGAAGGAAGAAACTTAATTTAATTTTTTCTTTTAAAATTTGAAAACGAATAAACCATTAATTATTAATTATTACATTCTATAAAACTGCTCAAAGGTTAGGAATTTAATTTAAGTTATTGCTGTAGACAAGAGGTTAGAAATTAATCGAAGGTTTTACCAAAGATTGTTATGGTTATTATTATTTATATTAACGGTATTAACTGACCAAATAATAATGATTATTATTTAGTTGATACAGAAAAGCTATTCCATGCCAACGAATTAAATAATTCTGTTTACGTTGTGGTCAAACGAGGGAGGACCTCTTGATTCTTGGCAGAGATATACTTATTGGATTCAAATATATAATGATGTGGAGTGTGGATAATCTGAATCAACTTTCCAGAAAGGTTGTAAAAGTTACGCGTAAAGAAAAATATTGCGATTACCTTGGTTAATACCCGAATAAGCAAACAACTATTTGAAAATGAAGGTTTCCTCAATAAGACAGTAGAGTTTTAAAAAAGCCCTTGTTTAAAAACTAACTTCACAGTTAGTTAGCACTATACTATGTAACAGATGGCGTACACTTACATTTTAATGAAGGTTTTAATTTTGATTCATCGAATTATTCATTATTTAGGCTGTATTACTTCATATCTGTCATTATAAATAAAATGTTTGATTTTACTTCGGGTAATCTTGTTGAGTTTAACCTAGCTAAACCCAAATTATGCATTTTTCGCGAATGGGGCGATATAAAGACTTTTCTATTAAGATAAATAATAAGGAATAACTCGAAATCGGCTTAGTTGATTTTGGAGTTGTTATAAAAAAATAACATGAAATGGAACATATGTGTTTAATCTTGCTAGATCTGCAATGCAAAAATATGGTTTCAATAGAATTAAGAAGTTTTTCAATCCCGAGTAAATTTTGCTGATCTATATCTCATTTATTCGCTCATGAATGAAATACTGTTATCATGCTTGGGGAGCGGCTTGTCAGTTAACAATAAAACGTCTAGAATCTAGATCCCAAGCAACAAAATAGATAACTTTTTACTTAAAATTCGACTTATAGGTTATAATAACTTAATTAATCGTCGGATTCGACGTAATTTAATGGGCAAAATGTC
Source organism: Diogma glabrata (assembly GCA_963693315.1). Lineage (NCBI taxonomy): Eukaryota > Metazoa > Arthropoda > Insecta > Diptera > Cylindrotomidae > Diogma > Diogma glabrata. Next base: position 116,096,884 of record OY856187.1, read on the forward strand.
TTTTTTAGATGTTTTTCTACCTATTCAAGCGTGCTATGAAAGTATATTTCTCTAATTAAGGGAGATTCGACTGCGCATTGACTTCCAAATTAGGTTGCTTTGCACCTATTTTCGATTTAATAGGTTGAAAGTTACCAATTAGGCAATATTAAAAGTAATTTTGCCTGTTTTCTATCAATAATAAAATATGCTGTATTTGGGTTTGCTAGGAATATACTTCTAAAAACTTCAATCTACAAATAATAATTATGTTAATTTTATTTTTTAATTAACAAGTATGAACTAATCTTTAAAAAAATTAAGAAAACTAACGGCAATAATGCCAAACGTTGATTGGTTAACGATTGACTAAAAAAATAATGCAGGATATTTTTATATAAACTGGAGGATATAAATTTTTTAATCCCGTTGGGTTCACCAGTTTATGGATGAAAAATTTTCTTTGATATGTATTGGTTAGTACACAATCCTGCATCATATCTTGCGACTGACTTAAATAATTGGTGATTTATTTGACGAATTCTTTAGTTGCCACGTACAATTATGAAACACCTTCGTATTTTGTTTTATGTATACAATTTATTTTTTTAACTATAGTTTGATATTCACAATTTAAATTAATTATGATTGTTAAAAGAACTTTGTTATAAATTATATTTCTAGATTAATCGATTAATTGACTAATTGAAAACTTCCAAGCGTACACGATCCCACTTAATCAAAAGCTCGATAGAAAGTGAAGTTTTATTTTTCCCTTGTTACCGCCAACCAAAATGATGGAAAAATATTACATTGAACTAGATTTAATTTTCGATATTGAATAAATTAATTAATTAATTTATCGTATGGGTGGCGTGAGCATGATTAAGTTTTAGCAAGGTTCATAATCGGTTCATATTATGAGTATGTTTAATTATAGCAAGTAATTGTTTTGTAGTGACTAATTATTTAGATTTAAATATATCAGCCTCTACATAATCATAAAATTGTAAATATCGTGACGGAGATGATTCTTCATTATGACTCCTTTTAAAGACAGTTTGAGTGCACCAGGTGTTTATAATAATCAATGATAGTTCTATAACATTAAATTTATTGTAAAAACGCCTAAAACGATTATAAATTATATTGAACTACCTGAATTGCTCCTAAATAACCTAACAAGGTACCTTTACTTTAAAGTCAAGAAATAAGTAAAATTAGGTGTAATTTTCCTTTCATTTTTCAACTTAAAAAAATCCTACTTTGAGGTTGAAAATAGGTGAGGAATTTAGTGAATCTCTCCCAATTTTGCGACTAATTTACGGGTTCAAAGGTTAATTGACTTTGAGGTTAATTTTAGGTGAATATTATGTAGATTGTCTGCTGCTTTTAACTTAAATTCTACTATAAGGGAACCTTTTAGGTAAGTTTTTTGGGGTGAAAATTACTTATATATTCAACCTAAATAATTACCTATAAGCAAAATTCAAAGTGAAGAAAACAGGTCGAATCGACGTAATTAGGTTAATTTACACCAAACTGCAGTCGAAAACCACATATTGTGTTGCTTGGGATACGGTTGCTAAAATTTGTCAAATATCAAGGAGTATGCCCATCATCAAGGAGTATGCCATAACTGAGATTGGGAGTGCTCCCGTTGACGGAATAGAGTTCATACGCGAAAACCTAAGATATCACCTTCGTCAGTGACATCTCACTGCTATTGCCAGTGGTATGTAATATCTCACGTAAACTATTATGTCAATAGCAAGGACAGGAGTACACGGGATGGTCACACCTGTATAGATAAAAAATTAAAAACAATATATAACAAATCTATAAAAACTGATCCGTCTTTGCGTCATTAATTTAGCAGAAAAGTTTGAATTGATATGGTTGATGATAAATAGATATTCCTACATGAAGTAAGTTTCCCTTAATTATGTTTTTATACCAATTTCTTTAAACTTTCAAATAATTTTATTGGTTTTGGGGAAAAAAGTGGAATGTCTGACATACGCTACATTTCCTTTTCTTAATTTTCTTTTTATAAATAGTTTACAATCGTATGTATCTGTTGAATGTTTGTAAACTGATTATTTTGTAACTGTTTTGAAACATTTTAATTAGTTGTTGTACATAAATTGCTATAGATATTCCATATATAATATGTATGTAATATAGGATTATAATTTATTGTGTGGTAGTAAAAAACAACAGTTACAAATAATTTTAAAAGAAAAAGTTTTCCTATAAAAAAATTTAACCATAATAATATTGATTGAAAAATAGAATTAAAAAATACAAAAATAAACGAATTATTCATAACAAATCGCGTGCATTCTTAAAAAGAAAAAAAAACGTAAATAATATTTTCTCTGTGCAATAATAAAAGAAAATCGTTGATGAAAAGAAAATAGAAAGGGATGAATAGTAAATTTTGTATAATATTAGAAAAACAAAAAATTATTTAATTTTCAATTCAATTGTAAACTACAAAATAAAAAACGTGAATTTTCCAAACTACATAGTTTGTTTTCTTTAGTTAGTTAGTTCGATGGTACTGTTTAAAAGTACTATTATGGTGTTGTTTGTAAAAAAGAAAATACTGTGAAGTTTTAATTGAATATAATTTTAATCAATTTTTTATTGATTGGTGTGAGACTGATTTATTTATATTTATATAAAAGCAAAAAAGTACTAGTAAGGTAAAGAAGTTGATTGTGTTATACTTTTTCTATGGCATATTAGAGTATTCTTGTGGTTTGTAGTATTTTGTCCTGATTGAAAATGTAAAATATTTATTTATTATATTTAAGTTCTTTGAAATAGATATTTATGGAAATGAATTACAGTAAAACCTAAGCAATTTTTTTTATTATTTTAACTTACTAAGGCGTAGTGAATAGATCATACCTTTATATCGTAATTTTAAGAAAGTTTAATTATAGTTGATTCAATATTTGAATTTAATGAAAAGTGATGAGATTAGAAAATGAGGTGCATTGATTAATAAACGAAACAATTACAAGTACCTTAAATATATAATTAAAATAAGGTGATTTCTTATTTTAGTTACGGTGGCTGATGACATAATTCTTAAATCGAGAAACAGATATCTTAAGATACTAAGGTATTTTGCAATTTTGTCACATGAAGCTTACTTTATTTAACAAACATCTATATTGCTGACAGAGAAGACAGTTTGCTATTGATTTAATTGTTCACTTTAAAGCACAAATTGTCTGTATCTTTGTCCATTGTTTTCAAAATTTTCCAAATAAAATTGTGTAGACTATGCACCAGGAACGCACTCAAATTTTTACTAGTAACATATTTACACATTTTACATGAGCTTTGAAATATTATGCTGTATTAATTTATTTAGTTTTTCGAGGTTGTTATAAATTTATAGTTGTTTTACAATTTCAAATTGGCTTTTGTAACCATCATTGTAATTATTGATGCCTTAAGGACAATTCATAATTTTATACCAAATTATCTCTTAGCTCAAGAGGCTGAATTAAAAATTATTTTTTTAAATTTTATTTATAGATGTATTTTCTTATATTGATTTCATTCATTAACAATATAAAGTTTTTGTTGGTAATTTAGCTTAAAAAACTATTTTAATCATTTGATTTTTTCTAATTTAAAGTCCTTGTTTGGTTTTTCTTAGTGGCCCTTTTAGATTATTATACTGACTCACTGGAACAGGTTTGTATTCGATTTTTTAAATCTGTTTAGTAGTGTTCGCGTTTTCATTTTTCGGATAAAAGACAAAAAAACATTATTTGTTTATTTAAACTTTAAAAATTTTTAAAAATTTTCACTAATCTAATATTGCGGTCTTTCAGATCGAAGTCGCTCCTAAAAAGAACACGGATAGTCACAGTATAAACAAAAATTTTAATAAATAAATTATAAGTAATTGATTGTTTAGATATAACTGGTAAATATAAAAAGTCCGAGCAGCAAGATGTCCGCTAGAAATAGGTAGATTTCGAGATCAGATAGTTTTGTGTACAAGTAAAATCGGATGTATCAGATTAGTTTAAACAAAACAAACTAATTACAAACAGAAATCGAACAAATTTTATTAGCTACATATAAGCAAAACTATATCTATCCAATTTTGCAACAAACAAATATCAAATCTACCACAGAACAAGTGTGTGACAATTTATGACCCTGTATGAAAAACACATAGCAAACCTACTTTATATCATATGTCGTGCAATTACTGCAAAATATCAAAATAGTTTATTTCTAAGAAAAAAAATTAATTTCTTCTATTCAAATCTTTTTATTTGTTTTCATTGACTGTTATAAGGTTTTGCAAATTGTTGTTGTTAAAGTTTTGGCAATTGTTGAAAACTTTTTTGTTGAAGCCGACAAGTCAAAAACCTCTAGCTGCAGAGGTTTATATTTGTAAGAAACGGATTAAAATGTTTCCACAGATTCTAGATTTATGTAATTTTTAACAATATTAGTATCCAAACGGCCGTTATAACGGATTTAAAAAACCAATTTTTGTTCTAGTATAAAGCCTCTAGTTCCTTAACCATGTGTCAGATTTTGCTGATTTGCGAACTTTTCTAAGATATTAATAAAACACATATTTTTAAGAAAGGGTTTTTTGATCTGGCTCCACAAATGCGACCGTGAGAGTGCCGGCTGATTCAAACGCATTTTGTGTTTTTCAAGCTTTTTTGTTGGAGCCACTCACTCAGAAACCTCCAGCTGCAGAGGTCTATTTTTTGGAAGGAATTGATAAAAAAGGTTTCAAAGATTCTAAATTTATGAAGTTCTTAAAAACATTAAAATCCAAACGGCCGTTATAACGGATCTAAAAAACAGACTTTTTTATAGTATAAAGTCTCTAGTTTCTTAACCATGTGTCGGATTTGGCTGATTTACGAACTCGTCCGAGATATTAATAAAACACACATTTTTAGAAAAGGTTTTTTGATCTAGCTCCACAAATGCGACCATGAGAGTGTCAGTTGTTTCAAAAAAAATTTTTTTTTGCAAACTTTTTTGTTGGAGCCGCTCACTCAGGAACCTATAACTGCAGAGGTCTATTTTTAAAATAAATTGAATAAAAAGGTTCCAAAGATTCTAAATTCGTTAATTGTTTTAAAATATTAGTATCCAAACGGCCGTTATAACGGTTTTAAAAAATCAATTTTTTCAGAAAAAAGCCTTTAGTTTCTTAATAGAACACACAAGTACAGAAAATTTTTTTGATTTACCTCAATAAATGCGAGAGTGAGAGTGCCGGTCGTTTTCGTTATATCTCATATCGTATATATATATATATATATATATATATATATATATATATATATATATATATATATATATATATATATATAAATATATATATATATATATATATATATAAATGTATATATATATATATATATATATATATATATATATATATATATATATATATATATATATATATATATATATATGTATATATATATATATATATATATATATATATATATATATATATATATATATATATATATATATATATATATATATATATATGTATATATATATATATATATATATATATATATATATATATATATATATATATATATATATATATATATATATATATATATATATATATATATATATATATATATATATATATATATGTATATATATATATATATATATATATATATATATATATATATATATATATATATATATATATATATATATGTTGCAACGACTCTTCGTTGGTTCTTTTGGATTATTGAACAAACACGACAGTAAAAAGACGGATCTTTGGTTAACAGAATCTCAAACTTTATTTGTCAACAAATTACAGCAGCTTCCGTTTTTCCTTACAATAAATTCCAGGGTCTCCAATTTATGTACCATAAACTTCACCGCTTTTCCGCAATTTGAATCAACAATATTCGGAATCGTAAAATCTGTATTTACTGTTCCACTAAGTTCAGATTCTTTCACTATTAGTACCCAGGCTCAAGTACCACCGATTATTCCTTAAACTTGCGAATATTTATAAACACTTTTAATTGCAAAAGTAAAACTGACTATCTGATATTTTTGTTTGCTTATTTATATCGAAAAATAAATAAATCGAAACTTCTATAATCCACTAGAAATCAATACTACGTAGTCCGTACATCTGAAATAGGCCACACCTGTTCTCATTCAAACTTGCATTTGTATTAGCGAACTCAAATTTAATTTATGCAAAATGTATTAGGTAACTCCTTTTAATTCATTAATGTAAACATTTGTATAACAAATTTAATTTACATTAATTTATGCAATACAATTTGCAATACAAGTAAAAGATTGAAAAAGGAGTTAACTTTCAATTCATGAATGAGTAAATAAAATTAACCCATTCTGGACGAAGTTTATTACATTGCCCTCCATTTAGTTTTGTTCGTCCCGAACAATATCAGAGATCGCATTGGTGCTGTTACCTTGGTACGGTGCCAACCTTTGCAGATGTATCACTTTCATCTTGGTACGGGGTCCCTTTTGTATGCGGTAGATAACATCATTAATTCGTTTGATTATTTTATATGGGCCTTCCCAATCTGGCTGCAGCTTGGGTGATCTTCCCTTAGTTCTTCTGGGGTTGTATAGCCATACCAATTCTCCTTCTTGAAAACCGCCACTATTTGCATTTATGTCGTACCTGGTTTTCATTTTGTCACTGGCAATCTTAATGTGGTCTCGAACCTGCTGATGGATTTTATTCATCTTCTCCCTTAGTTGTCCCACATAATCTGTTTCCGTGGATACCAGACCTCCAGGGATGCCAAACTCGATGTCACTAGGAAGATGTAGTTCTCTTCCGAACATGATATTCGCTGGCGTTTCACTTGTCGTATCGTGCACTGCGCTACGATAGGCCATCAAGAATAACGGAAGATCCTTGTCCCAATTTCTTTGGTTGGCTTCTACTACCTTTGACAAATGTTCTTCCATGGTTCGGTTGAATCGTTCTACCATGCCATCCGACTGCGGGTTCATAGGTGTAGTTCGTGTTTTTCTAATGCCGAGTGTTCTGCACAGCTCTTCCATCAGTTGAGATTCGAAATTCCTTCCCTGGTCGGTATGCAACTCGAGCGGTGTTCCATATCTGCAAACCCATTCATTGACTAATGTTTCCGCGACCGTAACTGCTTCCTGGTTCGGTATTGCATAGGCTTCCGGCCATTTTGTAAAGTAATCAATGACCACCATGATGTATTTGTTACCTTTTGTCGTTTCCGGAAATGGCCCCGCGATGTCTATAGCAATTCTCTCCATTGGGGCACCCACATTGTACTGTTGCATCTCTCCTCGAGTTCTAGTTTTTGGTCCTTTGCTCGCTGCACAAGTATCACATCGCCGACACCATTGCTCCACGTCTGTTCGATACCTTACAAAATGAAACCTCTCCCTTACTTTGGCTAGGGTTTTATTGACTCCCAGGTGTCCTCCCGAAATACTTCCATGCAGCTTTCCCAGTGCCTCTTCTACTCGACTTGATGGCAGCACCAGTTGCTCTAACACTTTCTTTCCATCAGCGGACTCCCATTTTCTTTTCAGTATCCCGTTGTCAATCAATAGTGAGTCCCATTGCGCCCAGTAGCATTTCACCTCCGTACTTAAAGGTGCTACCTCTTTCCACTCCGGTCGCCTTCCCTCGGTTTTCCACTTCAATATTGGAGCCATAGCTGGATCCTTTAGCTGCTCTCTTTTCAGTGCCTCGGTACACCAATCGTCAGGAGTTTGGAACTTAATTTGCTTCACTGTCATTGCCTCTTTTCTCTCACTCCTGATGCATGACTTGCGCTCCTCAATACAGGGTTTTCTTGAACGATCGTCAGCGTTACAATGTATCCCTTTCTTACGGTGTTCAACGTGGAAATCTCCTGCCTTTTTGACATCCACTTGCTTGTTTGAAAGATTCATTAACCGTACTGGAACTACTCCTTCTTTTGCAGCTATTAGTGTTTTGCATTCCCTTTGTATCCTTTTCTTACGGTGTTCAACACGGCAATCTCCTTCCTTTTTAACATCCACTTGCTTGTTTGAGAGGTTCATCGTCTGGACTGGATCTACTCCTTCTTTTGCTGCTACTCGTGTTTTGCATTCCCGTCTGATGTGCCCTAGGTTCCCACAGTTCCAGCATCTTACTCTGCTAGATCTACTTCGTTGATTTCGTTCAGGTTTATCTTCCAAACTTTTGACACGCATGATCACTTCATCAAGCGCTGCTTTTAATGGCTCTTCAGCAACTTCCATCTTACGTACCCTATCTGAGCCATACGCTCTTTTTCCAGCTTCCATTTGTAGGGCTAATGCTAAGACTTCTGCAGGTAATTTCTTCCCGCTTAGATACAGCTGATTTCTCATTTGTTCATCTCGAAGAGCATTGATAAATGTATCAGCTGCCAGTTCGTCTCGATGTTCAGCGTTATAGTTCGGATATGACAGATTAACCAGTCTCACAATGTCAGCCTCTAATTCTTGCAAGGTTTCGCTGACTCCTTGTTTTCGTGTCTTGAGCTGCATGCGATGGAGAGCTTGCATATGACTTTCCCGTATCTTACTTCTAAGGCCTCCATAATCTTGCTGTAATCACGTTCTGTCGCTGATAGTGTCTGCAAAATTTCAGCAGCAGGTCCCTTCAATGCCAATATAAGCGCGTTTGCTTTTTGCTGGTGATCAACCCCAGTTGTTGCAATCTCAAATTGCATCTTAAATATCTGATACGATGTAGATCCATCAAATGCGGGTGTTTTTACTCTAGCTGGAGCTGAAGTAGTTGATGGATTGATCATGTTACCTGACTTGCCTTGTGCTATTTCTTGGCGTAATTCACTCGAAAGTTTGCGTAATTTCTCTTCATGTTCTTCGGTAACTCTCCGCAGCTCCCTTTCCACGTTGTTGATTTTCACCTCCGCACTGGATATACGTGACTCGATTACTTCACGTAGACTTTCTTGCTTCGCCATCATATCAGCAAATTGTTGTCGTTGCTCTACTTTTTGTTCTGCTGCCTGTTTTTGTTGTCGGGCCATCATATCAGCAAGTTCTTGTTGTTGCTCTATTTTTTTGTTCTGCTGCCTGTTTTTCTTGTCGGGCCATCATATCAGCAAGTTGTTGTTGTTGCTCTATTTTTTGTTCTGCTGCCTGTTTCTCTTGTCGAGCCATCATATCAGCAAGTTGTTGTTGTTGCTCTACTTTTTGTTGTTGTTGTTGTGCCATCATTTCTTTCATCAACACCATCATCGGATCAACTGCTGGGGCATTCTGAACTGGAGCTTCCTCCGGCTCTATGTCTATGACCTCTGTGTTTTGGCCTGCTTCTTCTAAAACTTTACGCAGCCGGAATGCAAGTTCTGCCTTCGTTCCATGGATTGGAGCATTCCTCTTCCTCAACTCATCCTTCAGCTGGGTCTGGCTGAGATCACTAATATTTACTGTCCTGACCATTGTTTCAATAATCCCACTTCTGACACCACTGTAACGACTCTTCGTTGGTTCTTTTCGATTATTGAACAAACACGACAGTAAAAAGACGGATCTTTGGTTAACAGAATCTCAAACTTTATTTGTCAACAAATTACAGCAGCTTGCGTTTTTCCTTACAATAAATTCCAGGGTCTCCAATTTATGTACCATAAACTTCACCGCTTTTCCGCAATTTGAATCAACAATATTCGGAATCGTAAAATCTTTCACTATTAGTACCCAGGCTCAAGTACCACCGATTATTCCTTAAACTTGCGAATATTTATAAACCACTTTTAATTGCAAAAGTAAACTGACTATCTGATATTTTTGTTTGCTTATTTATATCGAAAAATAAATAAATCGAAACTTCTATAATCCACTAGAAATCAATACTACGTAGTCCGTACATCTGAAATAGGCCACACCTGTTCTCATTCAAACTTGCATTTGTATTAGCGAACTCAAATTTAATTATGCAAAATGTATTAGGTAACTCCTTTTAATTCATTAATGTAAAACATTTGTATAACAATTTAATTTACATTAATTTATGCAATACAATTTGCAATACAAGTAAAAGATTGAAAAAGGAGTTAACTTCAATTCATGAATGAGTAAATAAAATTAACCCATTCTGGACGAAGTTTATTACAATATATATATATATATATATATATATATATATATATATATATATATATATATATATATATAATATATATATATATATATATATATTATATATATATATATATATATATATATATATTATATATATATATATATATATATATATATATATATATATATATTTATATATATAATATATATATATATATATATATATATATATATATATATATATATATATATATATATATATATATATATATATATAATATATATATATATATATATATATATATATATATATATATATATATATATATATATATATATATATATATAATATTATATATATATATATAGTATTTATTGAGATTATTGTTGGCACTTGGCGAAACATTATTAATAATAAATTTATTTTTAATAAAAGAAACACTTCTTTGTATTTCGCAAATTAATTTTGTTTCTAACTTTATTTATTTTAAAATAAAATTAAATTAAAAACAAGCTCAACCGGTTTCGGTTTTACACCATTTTCAAGAGCTTCAATTTGTTACAAAGAAAAATAATACAACATGTCATTTATATACAAATAAAATTAAATTAAAATTGAAACTAGATCAAAAATGAATACAAAACAAATTTTAAATTAAATAATAGTAAATTCAAAGAGTTGACATTTTTAAAATTATTGTTTATACCATTAAATATTAAAACTAATATATGAAATAATGACTGCATCTTGGTATCTAAGGAAAGGAAATTACAACACAATTTAGAATTTTCTGAAAACAAGTAAAAATGTGTGTTAAAGAAACAGATCTGGGTTGGTTAAAGGCGAATAAATGACATCTGTTTGTAAATTTAATAAACTTTTATTTAAATAAAGAGCTTTACGAATTTCAAACGATTCAAGAATATCAAGTTTGGGGCCTTTAGTTTCAACATGATGAATTTTTAGATTTTCGTTGTTAAGAAAACAGCTATATGGTTTTCATTAATTAAATGTTTAGAAAAAGTTGAACTTGTATGTCCAATCTTAATGCCCTAAAATGTTCTGAGCATCGCTGTTTGAAATTATGACAGTTTGACCTATATATATATATATAGCATTACAATCTCACAACTAAGTTGGAAGACACCAGATTTCAAAATTAAATTTCGTTTAGGTTTGTTGTTAACTAATAAATTATGTAAGTTGAAATTGTTGTAAAATGCACAGCTTAAATTTGTATATTTAGGTAATGTATTACCTAGTCTCTGACTTAAAATTACCCAAATAATGAATTTTGCGCCAATGTTTAGTATCTTGTAATGAATTTGGATAAATCAAATTGTAAGCAATACGTTTTAACTTTCGTTGAAGGATTTGTGAACTAATTTTGATTCGAAA
>OY856187.1:116110682-116207851 GCA_963693315.1 Diogma glabrata
TTTTGCCGTCTATGCAATCAGCTTCCAATCATCTCGTTCCATGACCAGTTGACCCCAGTTTCGACATCCTATATCACGAAGGTCTTGGATGATGTCATCACGCCAGCGTTGTCTAGGTCTTCCTCTTTGCCGAACACCAGCTGGTTGTTGTTGGGACGCTTTTTTAATCATTCTATCTAATGGTGCCCTTTCTACATGACCAAACCATCTAATCCGGTTAGATTTAATGAATTCGATTACATCGCAGCCTCCCCGAAGCTGTCTAATTTCATGATTCATTCGGATTCTATACTGATTTTCAGCAACTTTACATGGACCATAAATTGTTCGTATGACTTTCCTTTCGAATGTTGATAGAATTCTACGATCGGAGGAAGTCAGCGTCCAGCTTTCGCTTCCAAAGGTAAGCACAGGTCGGATTAATGCTTTGTAAAGTGTGAGTTTGCACGACTGCGAAAGTTATTTGGATCGCAAAAGTTTGAGTATGCGTAGAAAACTCTGTATGCGGCTGAGACGCGGGCTTTAATATCTGCCTGCATGTCATTTGACGATGTTATTACAGACCCGAGGTATTTGAAGTTTTCTACACGTTCTACTTCATAGTCGCCAGTATTCAGATTGCCGGGAGGTATATGCCTGGATGTTGTTCAAAGTTTAGTCTTGCCGGTGCTAATGCATAATCCAAGTCATTTAGCATTTCTTTCAAGCTGAGAGAGACTATCCTTAATATCGCTTGGTCTACGTCCGAGAAGCGCAATATCATCTACATAGCCAAGAATTTGACTAGATTTGTTAAATATACAGTTTTGTGTCTCAATGCGGCTTTTTCTTATCGCGTACTCAAGCGCCAAATTAAATAGTACGGGCGCGAGTGCATCACCTTGTCGAACACCTGATGTTATATCAAAAGAGTCAGAAACTGACCCTTCGATTACTATTCTACAGTTTGATCCCGATGTTGTGAGTTTGCACAGAGAAACAAGTTTCGCTGGAATACCAAGTCATATGCCTGCCTGGTGCAGACCAGAGGTTGTTGGGGATGATGCTATCATATGCTTGCTTGAAATCAACGTAGAGCTGGTGAATGCTGATGTTGTACTCCCAACATTTTTCCAGAATCATCCTTAAGGTAAAACATTGATCTGTGGTTGAACGGTTGGGACGAAAACCACACTGATAGTCGCCGATGATATATTCGGCGAATGGGATGAACATAAAAATTAAAAATTTGGCAAAAAAATGGCGAACATAAAAATTAAAAATTTTCAAAACTTAGTATGCGTATGTTTTTATCGTTAAAATTTAGGAAAAACAAATTAGTTTTAAAGTTCTTGTTTTTCTGTTTTAGTAAAAAGTTTTCTATTATTTGAAATTCCCTTATTATTTAGATTATTGTTTTAAAAAATGTTTTTCCGCAAAAGTTGGATTTAAACTTTTTACTCATTGATTTTTTTTAGTTAATTGTTAGTAAACAATTATATGAGATAGTAATATAAAGCAAAATAATTATATGTGAAATATGTTAGAAATTAAAAAAGTTAAATTATGTCTATAATAATTGGAATTATAATGTTATCTTTAATTGATTAAATATTGTGTTTATAACTGAAAATATTATCTGGTGTCTTTTAAACTAGGAATTAAAAAGACAGTTGTTTATTTCTTTTTAAATAAAATTAAAGTTATATTAAACTTTTGAAATATAAGTATTTGCTGAATTGGGATTTTGAGAGTGGAGAATTTATTATTTCTGAGTCATCTCCAGTTATATGTTTATTGCATGCAATGTTTTATCCCGAAAATCATTTTAATTTAGAGGATATTTTAACTGTCTTAATTCTCAACATTGGATATCTTTATCATAAAACTGGCAAATTTGTTATTGGAATATATTGAATATATTGAATTACTATAGCATGAAATTCTAGCTATAGCTAGTATTTTATATACAGTGTTCAACAGTGCGATTCCACGATAATTCGCACACTTTAGGCGGTCACCTTTTATGTAGCGGAACAATGAGAGCTGTTTTCCATTCAGCAGGTAGTTCTTCTTGGTCCCAGATTGCAAGAATCAGATCATATATACGTGAGAACAGCGCTGCTCCTCCATTCTTAAATAGTTCTGCAGGGATTCCATCGATACTTGGTGATTTGCCATTTTTTAATTTTTTGATGGCAGCTTCCACTTCTTCTATTGTTGGGTAAGGGACAAAAATCTCCTAACTTGATGGAGCAATTGCTCTAATAGGATGAAATTCATTCGTCCTATTCAGTAGGCCTTGGGAGTGGGATCGCCATACTTCCAGCACATCACGTTCACTTGTTGTAAGCTCGTTGTTTCCATTTTTGATGGCTGTAGATCTTGGGTGGAAATTTTTTGTCAGATTCCGTGCATTGGCAAAACACTCTTTCGAATTTCCATTTTTGCTGAGGCTTTTCTGGCGCACAGATAATCAGTTTGGGAGCTTCGGGTGTTTCTTGTAAACCATTTTTCTCGCAGTTTTTGTTTGTGCTCAATTTCGGTGGTCGTTTTCCGATTGTAGTTTGTGCTGCGGATATGATGGTTGATTGAAGCGTTTGCCATTCTTCTTGTATGTTTAATGGCATCTCAGACGGGATGTCATGCTCTTCTATGCTTTGCGTTACAATTTCCTGATATCTATTCAGCGTTTCCAGGTGTTTAAATGCTTCGACATTCCAGCGCACGGTCTTTTTTGCTTGCCTATTAAATGTAGATGATAATTTGCACTTATACTTAAAGATGACAAGCATATGATCGGTGTCCATATCAGCACCTCTGTATGATCGAACGTCAGTTACACTTGTAGAGTATCTCTTAGAAATCATGACGTGATCAATTTGATTTTCAGTTCTTCCATCGTTTGATTTCCACGTTGCTTTGTGGATTCTCTTATGAGGAAAGAAAGTGCTAGAAGTTACTAGATCATACATCATAGCCAGTTCAGCTGCGCGAAAGCCATTATTGTTACTAGTATGATGCAAGCTGTTAGGGCCGACATGTGTTTTAAGTTCTGCACTTCTACCAATTTGAGCATTGAAGTCACCTATCACGATTTTTATATCGTGCCGCGGGATGTTATTGATGACTTCTTCGAGTTCTAGAAAGAACAGGTCTTTAATGTCATCTGCTTTGTCTTCAGTAGGTGCATGAACATTGATGATCGTTACATTAAATTTTTGCGTACGGATTCTCATTGTGCATATCCGCATATTAATTGGGCAAAAGTCGATAACATGTTGATTCACGCGACGATGTATGAGAAAGCCAACTCCAAATTCTCCTCCGTTTTCATGACCGCAATAGTAGAGAGTGTATCCCTTGGCTGTTTCGTGGATTCCAATCCTTGGCCATCTTAGTTCTTGTAATGCCACTATATCTAGTGTATAGCTATCGATTTGGTTTGTAAGTTTTAGTAGATCTTCTGGTCTTCTAAGGCTTAGCACGTTCCAGGTTCCCATTTTTAAATCGTAGTCCGGGTACAGTTTCCGAGGTCGTTCCAATAATGAATCCGAGATAATCCGAGGTCTGTGTACAGAATTCATGACAAGTAATTTTTTACGGAAATGGGGTGTTAGCCCTTCGCCCAACCCAAATTTTCGTGAATGGGTTCGTTCTGCATCTTAAGGTCACCAGAAACAACCTTTTTACATCTTTATATAGCGAGCCGCTTGACCCAAGACAGACGCCCGCTCCAAGCCGCCCCTAACATGGAAAACAGACGCTTGAGTTGCATTGGTTTTGTGGCGCCAATGACTCGCCATGGTGCAGAATCATTGAGTATAAGCAGTATTTACTCTGCCCCCTCTCAACTACACCAACCTAATTCTGTTAGCGTTACACAGGTAGCACGGCGTGGACGTAGAATTTCGGATTTCACTACCCAATGGTGCTGTCACAATGAGATAAAAAGGGTGTCTTTCTTTCATTTTACCTGTAAAATCAATTAGATATTATCATGAGGTAAGACCTTGAAAGTAATCAATTAAGCATCGATCGTGAATGGTCTAACTCGGCTGCTTTAAGCTCTTCAGTGTGATGTTTGACATAGAACTTCGGCTATGTTGTATATAATCTCATACTCTACCCTGAATCATTTCTGTCGATGTGAATGTAATTTGGATTTTCTCACTAGCTTAAATTATAATTTTTTTAGTTACAACTAACTACTTTTCATTTAGTATATTGTAGTTAGTTTTATGTTTGAAAGTAAGGTTTTAAATCTAAAAACAAATTTTTATGTATTTAAAGAATTATCATATAATCAAGAAAATAAAAATGAAATTAAACAAGTTTTGCTAGCGAAATATAAAAATAAAATCGGTAAATGCATTTACAAGTTTCTTAGTTTTTTTTGATTAGATGTGGTTTATGTTTTACTAGTTCTTCTGCTATCTGGTCCAGGGTCATGTGCCGGCGGTAAATGTCTATTTTGACGCTTAAAGGACAATTAAATAAATAAAAATAATTTTCAAGTTCATTTCTTATGAAAGAAAATGAAATATTCAGGTGGCAATGTTTTTCCAAATTACGAAACGTTGAAATTTAACAAATGCAGTTTACATGAAGAAAATTTTTCACTTGAGTTGCTTACGCAAATTCTAAGACAAATTGAAACAATTAAAGATAAATCTAGTTTTTGCTACTCGTTTAAAACGTAAACGTTGTCAGAAGGCAAAACTTTTGAGAGCGTGTTTAATTCTGGTGATATTTATTAATTGTATTACGAAATATAAAACCCGGTTTTGCAATTGGTTAAATGTACATAATAGTAATAATATTTAAAATTTTTTTTATCAATTTACTAATGAATTTTCATACAGCCTTGTTTGCTACATTTAATGTTGTTTTAAATTAATTATTCAACTATTCAAATTGAATTTTATTTAATTACAACAAATTCAAATTTCAAAAAACTTTAAAGAGGCCAAGTTCGCAAGGTATATTTGTCAGAGATTCGTAATAGAAATGTTCGGTAAAAATTAATTAGCCAAGTGTGATCTATGCACATAATGGGATTGTAACCAGTTTTCAAATGCAAAACGTTCTTTGTTAGCTAGATATCCTAATATTTTTATTGAATATTTAACTCATGGTACGAGTATTATAAACACGTGCGGTTGCCACTCTTATTAAGGTTTGTTTATTAAGGTTTGACTGGGTTTGACATGGTTTTTACCAATATGCAGAGAATATTTGTATATCATCCTTACAACGTATATAAAACTAAAATATATTTGTCTTGAGATAAAAAACCTAAAATTTCTCTCACCTGAACATCCCAACGTAAAAGTCAATTCATCAAATGCCACTGATATCTACTTAACTCAGTTTGCACTAAAATTTATATTCAAAAATCCTTTTCAAATTATTCTTTCAACACTCAACAGGTAGCAACTAATAATTTAATTTTCAAATTTACATTCTTTACAAGGAACAACAAAAATAAACCAAAAACGTTTTGATTCATATAACTACTCATATATGGAAGTTATTACCATAAATTTGGTAGCATAACATAGCATGTGAATTAAGAATTAAATTATTAGAATAAACGAAATGAAATGATAAAAAAAGTTTGTTTGATTAATCGAATGAAACAAAAACAAAGCTTTCGAGTAACTGTCATGTGAAAAAGTTTCATAAATTTTGAAAATAATTCTTTTATCGTTTATTTTACGTTGAAAATTATGTTTATATTATTGTATTACTTTTAAAATTAAAGTTTAATGTAGACTTACAGAAACAAACATTTTTATTGCGGTTTAATAGAATTAGTGCTCTATTAATTTTTTCATGTCGGCGTTTGGTTTGTTGTCTACTATATTATTGCTTTTGTTTTAATATGTCATATTTGCATTTAGTTCATTAAAAATTACGGGTCATTATTACCATTGTTTTAGCATGGCATCAGCCTATATGTTGCTACTTTTACAGCCTATATGTTACTACTTTTAGTTTGACTCGTTGTAGCTTAAACCAAAGGCTAAGATAGTTATAGCAAAAACACCAGTTTTATTTTATTATTGTTTAACAACAACAGGTAAAGCTGGGCATTCACATACGACAGTAACAGACACAGAATTTCATATACAAATTTGACAACAAAAAATTATGTTTCTGTAAAATTTGTATGGAATTCTGTTTCTGTTGTATGTGATTTTAGGCTTAAACAATTCTACAAACAATATTCTTTAATAAGAATATTCAAGAGCTTCAAAAACTCCAATATTTCATTTTAAAAATTTCTAGTTCACAGTCTCCAAATAATACTCGACATTTCTCTTAAATAACACTTAAAACTTTATTCACAATTAACAAATACTCTACTTCTATTTACACGGTTTAGTGTTTACGATATAGCGTTTTGTTTACAATACATCCATTCTGTTTTAAAAAAATTGCTTAAATACTATTCCTTTGAATCTAGAAAAATCGATCAATCGATCGTTATATACATATTCAACATCTTTAATCCGGAATGTTCCTTTAAACAAACTAAGAAACAATTTTTGTTTGTCCTTAACTGTAAATACAACAACAATATACTATTCTTTTCATTCGTTTCTGTTTTTTTTTAATAATCATCAATCAATGGTTGATGTTATCCTTATGAATATATGTACTTTCTTAATTTTGTACAGAGTGTTTCATTTATGTTGAGCTGAATAGAGTTTTATGTTGTATTTCGTTATGATTTTGTTATAACCGTAACAATATAATATTTAATGTATGCATCTTTTACAGTTTTTATTAAACAGTTCTTGTTAAGTTTGATGAAATTATCTCTTAATAGTATTTTAATCAATTAGTGTAATAAAATAGTTTATTCTCAAGTAAAAGTTTAAAATTTGAGCGAGGCACGAGCGAAAAAGGCAAAACTTTTGAGAGCAAACTTTGTCTCTGACAAAGAATTATGTATTATATAAAATAAAAACATTTTCTTCAATTAAAACAGTAAATGTTTATTGTTTTAATTGATAAATCAAACTTCTGATTAAAAAAAACCCTGATGATAAAAAAAACCCATCCCATACAATCAACCAAATTCAACTAAAAGGAATAAGAGAATTTAACTTAAAATTTGATTTTTGAACAAAACGTATCAAAGCCATTGTGATTATAATTTGAAAATAATTTAAATAAAATCAAAACAATTTGACCATTTGGAATCATACGAATTGAATAATGATAATTTTTTTATAGGAAAATTTTCATTAGGTTAAGTTCATTAGGCTATAGGCTAGAAAACAATACAATAAAACTTAATTATAATTATGGGAAGAACATACAAATAAAGCTGATATTAGTAAATGGAAGAGAATAATAATAATTTAATTAAATGATCTAAAAAAAAAGACCTAAGTATTATAATCTCGAGCCAAAAATGAAAATCATACCCCCACTTCTTCGGCATTTGTTGACGTGTTAGCTCATAACGATTCTAAAAAAGCAAAAAAAAATGTTCGTCTCTCTGCCGTCACAGCCGATGAAATCTAGTAAACCGCTAGGGCGATTTCAAAAATTTATTTTTTCTAAAAATAGGTAAACTTAATGAGAAGAGCCGAAAGAACGATGTGTTCGATAGCTGTACCGGAAGCGTGTCAAAAAACCATGAAGTGTGTCAAAAAAAGCATATTTCCATATTTTTTGATAAAAACGTATATTTTAATTTTTTATATCGCAGGTTTTTTTTAAAAAACTGCAGCTTCAAACCATGGTTAATGAATAAACCAAGTTAGGTATTTGTTACTTCCATTATATTTCGACCCGTTTTTGGGTCATTTTCAAATGTGTTAGTTTCTGTAAAATTATTTTTTAAATACATGAATACATAAAAATAGAATGAAATTCTACTTAACATAATATAAAAGTTAAAAAATTATATAAGGAAATGCAATCTTTTAAAAAATTCAATTGATTTTAAATTAGTTATTAGACAAAAAACACATATCAACGATAGCAAAAATATAATTTATATCAATAGTATCAATGAACGGAATAAGTGCTCTATGGCATCGAAATTTGAAAACAAGATAGATGCAAGACAAAAATATTCCGGTAAGTTGATAGTAAAAAATAAAAATTTAAAAATTGATTCTAACATGCTAATATAACCACAAACACACTAAAAATGGTGTCTTTAAGTTGGTTATGAGGTTTAAATGCAATTTGAGGTTGGATAACCTCAATTTATTTGATAACTATTTTTTCCAAAACAAAATCTACGTTTCGTATATTAATATAAAAAAAAAATGTTTTTCAAATGAAATTTGTAAACCTTAACTATATCTAGCTGGTCACCCAAAATAAACCCGTTTCGAAATATATTTTTGTTACAAAAAAAATAATTCAAAACGTCAAATTCTCAGTCCCCTGGCGTGTCCCACCTTAAAAGTCAAAGCTGGTAAACTAATGTTTACCTAATGTAAACTAATGTAGAGACAAATTTACACTGTAGTAATAATTTCGAATAATGATGCTTTGATAATGTGTAAATAATTTTAACATTACTCTATATTTCATATAAGATATATCCTATTAAAGTTTGTCCCACGAATTTGTTATTATTCTCCTGCCCAATCAAAACACATTGAAAATATTGGAAATTCATATTTCTATCAAGTTATCGCTCGTCACAGGAATTAATTAAAGTTCAATAAATATAATATTGCAAGTGTTTTGCTTAGTCCGAGGTTTTATCAATCAAAACAGTCATCATTACTAGCAAGATCGTGTGTTGCCCAGTCAAATTATCAGTCCCCTGGCAAGTATGTTCGTAAAAAGTATTTTAATTACAGTTAATTTTGTAATTTTATACGTCGTGAATATGTATTGCCTTGGTATAGAAGCCGTTTATTTTTTTTAGACCTAATGTTGTCATTTTTAAGCGATATACTGATAAATTCTCAGTCCTCTGGTCTCAAATTATCAGTCCTCTTGGCAAGTATTTTCGTAAAATGTCTTTTAATTACAGGTAATTTTGTAGTTTTATACGTCGTGAATATGTATTGCCTTGGTATAGAATCCGTTTATTTTTTTTTTAGACGTAATTTTGTCATTTTAAAGCGAAATACTGATAAATTGATAAATTCTCAGTCTTCTGGTGTCAAAGTGACTTAAATATTTGCGATTTTGACTTAAATAAATGTTTATTTCGTATTTTGAGATAATATTGAGATAAATTTGAATTAATTTAGGAGTAAAGGTAGAAACACAACACGGACGATAACGCCGGACGATAAAAAAAACGTCTACAATTTCACTGTTGTAGCCACAACAAAGGCGTCAGCGTGAAAAGCTGTCAAAAATAAATTGCATAAACTAAAATACTTTGTTCTTTGTCAAAATGAATTTCACAAATTTCAATTTTAAAAATAACTAATTTTTACCAATAAATAAATAATAATAATTTTTCTACTAATAACCGATTTTAAAACTAAAATACAGAATACAAATTATGGAAATATATAAATGAATAAAACCGAACTTTGAACATAAACTGAAAATTCAGTTGACAACTCAAAACAAAACGGTTACAACCTCAGAAACGCGAAAAACATCAGAAAATCATATTTTTCAGTTGGCGGCACTGTCACAATGACATTAAAAATTACCCTTGCAGCCAAATAAAAATAAAATTGATATCTGGCAATAATCATCGCCGACGATAAATTAGAAATAGAATCTAAATTTTCTCCGACGAAAAAAACTTTTTCGTTTATCGCTGTAGTTATGTTTGAAATGTATGTATCCTGTGTATTCTAATGTTACTAACGTCGTCGTCGGACGATTCCGCCCGTGTTGTGTTTCTAGCTTATGAAGGATTTTTTTTTATTGTGACTCTTGTATTTTTTTTTTGTTTTTTTTTGACTGGCCACATTCAGAAAAGTTGAAAGAACGTCATCAACTTTAACTAAAACTCCTTGCCAGAACTTATACGCAAAAAACATGTCGTGCCGTAATTAGCTCCATTTTCTTCCTTCGTATGTAGAACTACACTTATATAGATTTGTAATTTTTTCATTTTGAACTTTATTTCGGCGTTTTTGATCTTTTCCAGTTATTGCGTAAAGAAAACGATGCAAAGGGGCCTTTGGGCCTTTTCGTTTTTTGTTAAGAGAGATTAGTCAGAACCCAGAGATTAGTGCATATGTATGCAGACTTTTAAATAATGATAGAAACTTGTTCAAATATTCAATATTTATAACTTTTATTAAAATATTTTGATCCAACCGGCCGTTATAACGCTTTATTAGAATTTTTAGGCTCTAGCTTCGTGTATACGTATTTGCTTCTCAAATTTTTTATATTTGTTATATTATATCAGAAAATATTTTTGGTGTAAATCAAAAAATGTGACAAAACTTCTTAAAAAGAATGAAACAGTTCTGTCAATCCATTGCCGATTTTTCAGTCCACAACAACAAAATGTTTTTTGTTCTCTTACTATACAACCTCTGTTCATGGCAGATTTTTGATAAAACTTTGATACATGTTCTAAAACTTGTGTTCTTGTATGTTGAACAAAGTGTTGCGGGCTATCAAATAATTGTTTATTTAAAACTTCGACAACTTTAACTTTCATAATAGTTAATTCATTACTTTCAATTTTATACTAACTCGTAACACAAAACTATGTATAGATATTTACATCAATGTTATTATCTAGACAATTAACTTTAAATTTCATTGCTGAAGTAAGGCCTGCATTCCTCCTTCTACAAACCACATAAATTATTGATTGATTTGTTTTATTTATATAACAAAATATAGTAACGATTATTATTTGTGTCTCTTAGAAAACCAAAAAGTTTGTGGCCTTTAATTTTAAATTAATGTGTGTTTGATTGAACGATGGTGAGGTTGACAATAACATGTCAATAAATCAAGTGTCGATGCGTTAACTTAACAATAAATTCATTGGATTTTACATATCAATTGTTATTGTTTACTTTTAATTTCTTTGTTAAAAACGCATAATGGGCAGAAATTTTATTGGCATACTTCGATCATATCAATGTATTGATTTAATTTGTTAAACTGCTCTGAATCAAGCACAATAAATCACATAACCCATCCGAAGAAGATATTAGATAGCTATTTATTTATCTGTTCCTCTGCTCTTTATAACACACACAGACAATAAAGTCCCTAATTATTTTTCGATATCTGATATTTTACCTTAACAGGGGCTGATTTTTTTATATTTCTCTTAGCAAATAGAACAAATATATGAATTATAACATCATGTGTTGTTTAGTTATCGACAAATTATTACATTGTTGACATAGTTGATAATGAGATCTGCCGTTGAAACGTTAGCTTTGACAATATGTAATGAATCACTCGTTTACAAACATCTCCTGTTTGAATTTAAAAATTAACATTTAAAATTATGCAGTTGAAGCCATCGTTTAATTAGTTCGAAAAAGCTAAATATGCATCGGTGCACCTTATTACTAGTTAAGTGCTTTGTAATCAGATACAGTAAAAATTCGTTATTCTCAATTTGTTTCTTAGAACATGATTTTAAAAAAATCTGCTTTACAACCTGGAATTCGTTATTTCTTGGAATAACAACTTTGGTATGTGATTAATACCAACTTACCCTTGTATGCCAATTTTTAGACATAAATTAAATTTAAAACAAAACAATACATGTTATTGTTTTATTATCATTTGTTATTATTATTAAAACAGTTATTCTTCTTAAGCATGCGATTTATTTATTTACTGTTTATTGTATAAACTAAAATTAACGGTTTTTTATATTTAGATATATGTGCAAACATATATATAATATGTACAATTAACTTATTTGTTACTCATTTCATTAGTACCCGAGTAGGAACTGCCAATGTTAAACAATGGGCCAACCTCGGGCCAGTATTGGCGAGCCAAGCCTTGGCTAGTTAACTCCGGTTTTAGTCTGGGCCAGTTGTAAATGCCTAGATTGAACCAAGATTCAGTTTATTATATTACACGTTATTCACCAGCTGGTTATGCATTGTTATAGTGATTGTAAGTTTCACGAAATTTATATTTTTGAAATATTTCACGAAATATTTAATTAATGTAATATTAAATTTGCCAGACTTGACCCAAGTCTGATTTGCCAGACTTGGCCCCAGGACATCATTCCAAGCTTGGGCCAAGCTTGGGCCGGTTGAAAATGTTAAGTCTGGCCCAAACCCCAAAAGCTGTGGCGCGGACTTCGCCCAGGCTTGGCCCAATAGCTAATTCTTACCTGGGTATTACTCATTAGTAAATAACTAAACCATAAATTTTAAGCTAATGAAGATTACCAGTTTTTTTTATTTTACTATTCATTTTCTTTTTATTGGAATATTAAAATAAGTCAAAGTTTTTTTATGTATTTAATTGAGAAATTCATTAATCATAACCTTAATAAAAGCTTTCAAAACATTATAATAACCGTAAAGCAAATCGAAAAATTGAAATTTATGCTTTTTATTTATATCTAGATTTTAATAGCTAATTAAGATGTATTTTTTCAATTAAATTCTTTTCTTTTCTTAAACTTTTGATTTAGTGCAGAGGTGTGAAATTGGAAAATTAAAGTTTGTTGCTGCATACAAAATTATGATATAAATATAAAAATTTAATGGTTACCCTGGAAAAAAATTCTTGTAGGAATTTTTGTTAGGATCTTACATGAACTTTAAAAGATCCTATGTGAATCTTGTATGATCTTGTAAACTTCTTGTCCCAATTCTCTACAAGAAATGATCATGATCATGTAAGTTCCTACCCTGGCAAAAATTCTTGTAGGAATTTTTGTTTGGATCTTACATGAACTATAAAAGATCTTTACATGAGCTTTAAAAGATCCTATGTGAATCTTGTATGATCTTGTAAACTTCTTGTCCCAATTCTCTACAAGAAATGATAATGATCATGTAAGTTCCTATATAATTTTCTTACAAGAATTTTTGCCAGGGTAATAAATATAAAGAAAAACTCAGAGCCGCATTTATAATCTTAGTTGCCGTGGGACAAACCAAATCTGTTTTG
Organism: Diogma glabrata; assembly: GCA_963693315.1. Taxonomy (NCBI): domain Eukaryota; kingdom Metazoa; phylum Arthropoda; class Insecta; order Diptera; family Cylindrotomidae; genus Diogma; species Diogma glabrata. The sequence continues at coordinate 116,123,742 of OY856187.1, forward strand.
CTCCCTAAAAAATTGTAATGTACATATTTATGTATCTCATATGAATTCACAATAAATTCTAACAATAACTGATTATTTCCTTGAGACTAACATATTCGCTACATTAGCTTTCAAATTGTATGTTATTTTTATATATGTGAATTATTATATTTAAGCCCATTTTGTAATTATGTTACATATCATTGTGCGGTTTTTTTTATGTTGAAACGTTGGTAGTTGGTACAGCATCAGTGAAGCTTTGAAAAAATTATTATCGCTTTGTTGGTCGTCGACTAGTGATCAAAACATTTTTTTAATTAAAAAAAGTTTTATAATGTATTGTAAAATTTGCCGCCACCCAAAATTTGCCCTCTGGGCCATGCCCCATGATTTAATCAGGTACTGGCCAAACACGATTGATTTTTTTTCCGGATTTGTTTCCGTACTTGGTCCGTCGCTAAGGAATCCTTCAGAAAATCTGGCAGTTAAGCGAAAGCTGATCCGCAGATCAGATCCGTGTACTTTTTTGGTGGATCTTTGGTGGATATAATCTTCTTAAAATATTCTTCAGTTGAATGTTATTAAATTTACGAGCTGTAAAATTACAAGCTGATAAATTTACAAGCTGTACCTTAAGTCAATGATAATAAAATATCAATACCGTGTTAATTAGAATCCAGGCAAAGACTAAATTTAAACCTTAAAAATAAGTTCATCGAAAATAAATATTTTCGCAAACTAAAACTATTAAAACTATCAAAAGTTACGAGAAATGAAATGCACAAAACAAGGAAAACATATTGCGACGCTGATGCATAGGCTAACTTCACCACAGCTCTGGAAACAAAATGTTCTTGATATATAGTGAGATAACATCCATCAAATACTGTTATAGATTTCGCGTAGTTCTAATTATAAAAACATTAGAGAAAGCTGCAGTATCCCATCAAACTTAAATTCTGTAGTACGAGAAAAAGTAAAACAAATTTTTACCGGCAGTGACAAACAGGAAATTGAAATGCAGAACTGTTACAAATCATACTCTCATCATATATACGAAGTTTAATCTAATTCGATTATAAGGTACTGATGTTATTGAGCTTTTAAAAAAACAGGTGCTCGGAGACCCCCTACCACTTTGTTCAATATCGCTCCGAAACTAATCAGCTCCATGTCATACATACTTGCATCTTTTTCCAAAGTGTCATCAAAATTCATTCACGAACGAATGTTGTATGCTCCCAACAAACATTGATAACAACCCTTTATCCAATGTACCTTAAAAGATATAACGAAATCTTTCTCATATCATTTGACGTCTCATATCATTTGACGTCATATCAACGTTTCATAAAAATCGGTCTCTAATTGTAGGCTACAGTAGGGATAAACACCTGAAAAAAACTTTTTAACCGGAAGTGAGAAACCGGAAGTTGGAAAGCAGAACTGTTACAAATTATACTTTAAACATATATACTAGGGTTTTTTTTTCGTTTTTTTCGGTCCCATTGGCTAATAGTCCCTGGGCTGGCGCCGATTTCATGTGATTATTACCACATATTTTATACTTCGTGAAGCGCCTGTCCTTGACGAACCCGAAAACAGTTGTTTTTCTCAAATTGCGTTCGGCAAGCTCCGAAAAATGCCGATTGCCCGGGCAGGATCTTGTAAGGTTTTGTTTTTTTAAACTATGGGGGCTGGAAATTTGATTAAGAACACAAGGGTAACCTTGTCCGAGAAAAATTTGTCTGCTATTGTTTAGTCCGACAACCCAAACATACCAAAATGTCAGTTGTCGGACTCGACAATAGCAACCACATTTTGGTCGGACAAGCTTACCCTCTTGTTCTAAAACAAATTTCCAACAGTTAAAAAAAAGTGTGGTAGCAAATTTTCAAGAGTGCATCAGCATTTTTCTTAGCTCGCCGAACGCAAAAGCGGCCGATTTGAGAAAAATCGCAGAACAAATGTTTTCGGGCTCGTCAAGGACAGACGCCTCACGAAGTATAAAATATATGATAATCATCACACGAAAACGGCGCCAGCCCAGGGACTATAATGTTTTAGCATTGGACCTAAAAAAACTTCTCCCAAAATTTCAGCTTTCTAGATCAAACCTGTGAACGGCGGCGCAACCCGAGTTTGTTTCGCATGTAATTAACATGGAAAAAACGACGTTTTTAGTCAAACATGAATAGCTGATAGAAATTTTTTTTTTAAATTTCGGATAGCAGCATGTCATAGAGAATTAAATTTACTACAAAAAGGTCGTGTGTACGTACTAAAGCCATGATTTAATTATTTTCAAAGATATGTTCGTTTATGTTAATTAAATGGGAAACAAACTCGGGTTGCGCCTTTCACAGGTTTGATCTAGGAAGCTGAAATTTTGGGAGAATTTTTTTTAAATCCAATGCTAAAACATTAGCCAATGGACAAAAAAACGAAAAAACACCGCAATATACTTATACCAAGTTTTATCAAAATCGATTATCGAGAACTGATGTTATTGAAGTTTCAAATAAACAGGTGCTCGGGAGGCCCCCCCCCCACCTGAAAACGAAAAAGTCTTTGAAAATATGTATAAACACATTTTCGAATATTGCGTGGATAGTATATTACTATTTACGAGGAAGAAACTTACGGTAGATTTGTCTAATGTTTGATGGACGTTACAACATATAAAGATTATAGAGCTATATATGAAAGCTAATTTTTTAGAAAGAAGAAACAAATAAGCAAAAAATAGCGTACCTGCATCGTTGACTGAATAGACTTCATCCACCAGCACGTCTAAGATATCACCTTGACTAGTGATATCCCACTGCTATTGCCAATGGTATGTGATATCTCACGTTAACTCGGATGTCAATACCAGGAACTGAAGTACGTGGGGTTATCATACACGTAAATGAAAAATTAAAAAAATTTACAAATCAACAAAAGCCAATCCCTACATGCGTCATTATATAAAAACAAAACTTTATCAAAAGGAAATTTATATGTACAGTTCATAATTCATATTGCCTTTTCAAATTATTCATAAATAGACAAACTATCAGTCTCCAAAAACTCAAAATATTAATTTCGTAAAAATAATTTACTGTCCTAAAAATCTCCTTTTTCATAATTATAAATAAAAGATCGTATCGTATTATGCAGTCTTGTCAGAAAATAAAATTAAACAAAGCCGTGGTTCGCTAACCAAAAAAATGAGTTCAATTTAATTTTTGACGAACCTGGAACTCGGATTAAAAATTCATCAATTAAGACGAACTTTATACCATTAACACCAGGATCTGTGGTCCGATGACGAATTTGGTCCATCGTTACAATGAACAATTTTACGTTAATGGGAAACGGCGGATTGGACAAAAGCCGACAGATTGATCCGACGGACCAAGTCCGCGGATAACTCCTATAGTGTATGGTTAGCTAGAGACACAGAAGCGAGATTAGTTTCTCTTAGATCGTTGGATGTTCTCGTGCAGATGACATAAAACCATGTTTATTTATAAATAAATTAAACTAATTTTGTTTTACTAACCGGGTGAGAGAGAATTGCTGTTTAATATGTAAAATTCCGAGAATTATGCATCTGTTAATAGTTCTCATAGAGTACGCTAACACCATCTCAACAGAATTATTAAGTTCCAGTTCAGCGGTAGAAATCGTTTAAATAAAAAAAGTGCAGACAAGTGCGAATAAAATTCGCTCGCCAAGGGTTCTGTGGATGTAAAAGAACACAATATCAAAAATAATTGACAAAAAGTTGTTTTGTAATGTCTTTATATTGCCAGACCATAGACGCACAACAAAATAAATGTTTAATCGTAAATGTCAATAGTAAATTACAATCACCTACATTCTACAATGATCAAAAATGACACAAAAAATGTTGCTTTAGAAATTAGATTAAATCTTATCCATAGCTGATTATGGTAACTCAAGAAAGATTTAATTACACCAGCTTTGTGTAAATGGTTTAAATTTGATTATTTTTTTGGTCAATCAAGTGTCTAAATTTAGGGGCTACATCAAGTGTCTAAATTTAGAGGCTACATACTAAAAAGATTTTTTTTACAACAATCCAAAAACTGTACTTTGCTAAATTCTTAATAAAATTGTAATGTTTCTTAAATTAGGTGCTGTTCTCTTTCATATGACACTCATTTGGGTCAAAAATAGACAACGAACGAATTAATCCCGTCCGGAGGGAGACTGCCATAAACATGAGTAAAAAAAGTCGACGATTGGGGTGACCAAAACCTGGTCAATTTCAACTCTACCAAAACACAGCTGTTGATTGTTTCCGGATCAAAAACCAAGTTCCCCAAAGATATTTTATTCAGTATGTGTGATGAACCAATAGGTGAATGTAAAAACATTCGTTTATTGGGTGTCACAGTTTCAAATGACCTACTCTGGAACGAACATGGAATGGCGATGGCAAAAAGCGCGTCTAGAAAACCCGGGCTCCTAAATAGATGCAAAAAATTTCACTCCATACCAATTGCTCCATGTTTATAAGTCCTATATTCGTCACTGTATGGAGTACTGCTGTCAAGTTTGGGATGCTGCTTCTGTTTCCATCTTGGCCCTCTTGGGGTGAGAATCTGTTCAAAAGCGGGCTATACGAATTGTAGTTGATCGAGATTTGACATCAAAAGTCGATTCCTACAACATCCTCGCACTGTTGCCGACCTCGTTGTATTTTACAAATATCGTCATCAACAGTTCTCAGATGAAATCAGCAGCATCATGCCTCAAACTTATTCTTACCTCCGTTTCACTCGGCAATCGGCTAGCGAAACCGGTCAAACGGTCAAGATCCAGCGCTGTCATACTAGCAGATCGCAGAAAGACTTCTTTTTCCGAAAGGCATACAAATGGAATAGTTTGCCGGAATCCATAGTATCAGGTGGTTTCAATCCGCAGAGGTTTAAAAAAGCGTTTATCAACACCTTAGAGCGCAAGTTGTTGTGGGATCTAGGTCTTAAAAGGTATTTATGTGTTGTTGTGACACATATTGTAAGCCCTATAACACAACACTTTTCATTTTAAAAAAAATGTTTTTTTTAACTTTCCCAACACCCATCCCCTAAACACACAGAAATATAATTATTTGAGACGGTATGATTTTTATTGTATTTCGCTATGATTTTCATTCAAAATTTACCAATCTTCCTCTTTCTATGAATTTTTTCAAATTTTTCTGTCAATCAGTGTCAAAAAACGTCATCGTTGAAACGTAGGGGGCAGTACGGTCTGAAAGTTGCACTTTTTTAACAATAACTCAAAAACTGTGCACCGCAAAATTCTAAAAAAAATTGCAATGTTTTCTAAATTAGATGCTCTTTCAAATGAAACCATACTCGCTTGGATCAAAAAGGTTTTTTTTACCCTCTTCACCCCCGTCCCCCAAACGCATAGAAATATAATTATTTGAAATTTCGCTTTGATTTTCATTCAAAATCCTAGTTCTGTGAATGTTTACAAATTTTTCTGTCAATCAGTGTCAAAAAACGTAGAATGAGGGGGGAACGGTCTGAAAGTTGAACTTTTTTGAAAATAACTCAAAAACTGTACACCGCAAAATTTAAAAAAAATTGAAATATTTTGTAAATTAGGTGCTCTTTCAAATGATCTCCCCACTCGCTTGGGTCAAAACGGTTTTTTACACTCTCCACCCCCGTTCCCCAAACACACAGAAATATAATTATTTGAGACTTCGCTATAATTTTTATTCAAAATTTACCAAACTTCCTCACTCAGTGAATTTTCACATTTTTCTGTTAATCAGTGTCGAAACGTAAAGACGGTCTGAAAGTGGCACTTGTTTGCTAATAACTCAAAAATTGTGCCCGCAAAATTCTAAAAAAAATTAGAAATGTGTTCTAAATTAGGTGCTCTTTCAAATGACACTTGACCACGTTTTAAATAGTGGTTTTACCCCTTCTCATTTCCACCCCTTTAATAAATATAATTATGATTATGTGACACTTTTATTAGGCCAGGAAAAATAGTATTTTAACAACAAAAAAATTCGTTACAGCAAACTGACAGCGGGATATTGTAGAACACGATATTGTAAAAGAGAGAAACATAAATCGAACCAGCAGCTGCTATCCGGGGGAGAATGGGGAGGGTTTGTAGGGGTTGAAAAAGGTTTTTCGTGATTTTTGGCTAAACCGTGCATTCTATCAAAAAGAGTTTTATGTAAAAGTTGTAGGGAATAAAAAGATCTACACTTTTTGTACGGACCATTTTTACCCTCACCTCAACATTTTTCGAAAAAAATGCGAAAAACCGATTTTTTTCTTTTTTCTTGTTTTCTTTTACAAAAAAAATTTTATGAAGTTCAAATTTTGGAAAAAGATACCTCCATTTATTGGAAAAAGGCAGCAATTTTTTCGGAGGGAAATATTTAGACGTTGTTGTTAAAATTAATTTTTTTGAAAAAAAATACCAAATTTTTAACTGCGATTCCTCTTAAAACTACGCCTCCTAAAGAGTTCAGTTTTGACTCATTTACTCGTTCTTACGTCTATTTTTGATAAATGGTAAAAAAAGTATAAATCTATGGACAAAAAGGCGGGAAAATTGAAAAAACCGAAAAAATTGCTTTTTTCGTAGTAATTTGCATATTTATCGTTGAATAATTGTTACTAATTAATAAAATCATATTATTTTTTTTATTATTACGTAAACAACGATCATTCGGAAATACATTTATGAATAATTAGATGCTTTCGTTTTCGAACTTGACAAAAATTGTTCGAAGAAATAATCAACAATTAGAATTTCAGTCGTACTAAAAATCTTAAAAATTAAATATCTCAAGAACACGAATATTAGCCTCTTTGTAAATTTGTAATATTTTAGAGTAAGGATAGAACTGTTTTTACAAAAAAAAATAAATTAAATTTCAATTGATCTTCAACCCAAGCGCCAACTTTAAAAAAGTTTTTTAATATTTTAATTTAAAAATTAATTACAAAAACAATTAATTATTTTTTTTTTCAAACGATTAACTAATCACCTACAAAAAAAAAAAGTTTGATAAAATTGGTAAAGCCGTTCTTGAGCAATTTGATTTCGAAGGTACATGGGATTGGCAGAATTTTCATTTTTCTAAAATATTTAATGCTTATTTTAGTTTATAATATATGATAATTAATATATGATATATTTTAATTTAATATGAATTTTTTATTGTAATTGAGAGGAAAATTCACTATCTATTTGATAAATTTCAGCAAAATCTGCAACTGGCATATTTTTGCTAACAAATATTCGAATTGGTTTTTATCGTCGAACAAAACGTCTGTCTGTAATTTGAGTATGTTTTGGGTAAAATATTAAACCTTCAGAAAACCCAAAAAAAGCTTATTTAGTACCTTCTTTAAACCTCATTTAGTACCTTCTAAACCCAAAATAAGTTTAATAGAATCAGTAAACTTGGGTTTAGTGTATGGCACAAAGTACAAAAAAAATCAACCTATATTCAAATGTGTTTTTCTCAAAAACAAAAAATAACAATTGTCCTTATAGGTTTAGTATGTTTTAAGTAAATAACAAATCTGCAAAATATAAAAAACATGAAAGAAAACTAAAAGGTACTTTTTGAGATCGCCATGTTTGAAGAATAAAATTTACTTTTTTGTTACCTAAATAAACTAAAAGTAACGAAAGCATATAATTATTCATTAATTTATTTCCAAATGATCGTCGTTTACGTTTATCATTAAAAATTAAAATGATTTTATTAATTAATAACGATTATCCAACGATAAATATGCAAATTACCACGAAAAAAAAGCGATTTTCTCGGTTTTTTCAATTTTCCCGCCTTTTTTTCCATAACAGTGTACCATTTTTTTACCACTTATCAAAAATAGACGTAAGAACGAGTAAATGAGTCAAAACTGAACTCATTAGGAGGCGTAGTTTTAAGAGGAATCGCAGTTAAAAATTTGGTTTTTTTTTTCAAAAAAGTTAATTTTAACAACAACGTCTAAATATTTCCCTCCGAAAAAATTGCTGCCTTTTTCCAATAAATGGAGGTATCTTTTTCCAAAATTTGAACTTCATAAAATTTTTTTTGTAAAAGAAAACAAGAAAAAAGAAAAAAATCGGTTTTTCGCATTTTTTTCGAAAAATGTTGAGGTGATGGTAAAAATGGTCCGTACAAAAAGTGTAGATCTTTTTATTCCCTACAACTTTTACGTATAACTTTTTTTGATAGGATGCACGGTTTAGCCAGAAATCACGAAAAACCCCTTTCAAACCCTAAAAACCCTCCCCATTCTCCCCCGGATAGCAGCTGCTGGTTCGATTTATGTTTCCCTCTTTTACAATATCGTGTTCTACAATATCCCACTGTCAGTTTGCTGTAACGAATTATTTTTTTTTTCTTATTTTTTCTCCTATTATTACTGGCCTAATATTTTATTAAAAACTTACTAATTTTTCTATCATTTCAAATACATTTGAAGATTTTCGATCCGTTAGGTTCGGAGCTAATCGAGGTAAGAAAACATGAAGAAAACGGCTTTATTCAAAATTATACAAAAAATGGTGAGATGTTCCAGAATAAATGTTTAAGCCATACAGTATTGCATATTTTCATCACTATTTAATTATATCACATTACATCAGTTTTCAAAACTGATTGTGAACATTTTTGACCTGAAACGCACATTTTTAAAAATTAATATCTTTAGAACAACAAAAAAAATTGGCATGTTTTAGGGTAAAGTTGAAACTTACATATTGTAAAAAAAAAAATACTTGACCTACGCATCAGCGCCATCTTTAAAAACCTTATTTCATAATATTTTTAACAGCGTAACCACACATTTAACTGTATTCATTTCAACCCACATAAAACGGTTGATATCGGTGAGCCATCCTCTTGCAATTTGATTTCAAAGTTACCCTAAGTTTGAATTTCCAGAAATCATTCGGATCACTCAAATTCAGGGCTGGAAACCGGTTTTTGAAAACCAAAACCGCAAAACCAGAAAACCACACCAAATCAGAAAAACCAAAACCGAAACCATAAGTTTCTAAAATAGATCAAAACCAGAACCAAAACAAAAACCACGTTTTTAAAATTATCAAAACCATAACCATAACCGAAACCAAATTTTAAAAATCATCAAAACAAAACCGAACCAAAAACCAAATTTTAAAATAAACGAAACCAAAATCAAATCTAAAAATTTAGTTAAGTTCAATAATATTGTTAAAAAATTAAGACAACAATAAAATGCAACAAGAAATACTGCCGTGCTAAACACAGAGGTGGTAGCTTACTTTTTTGTCAAAAATCAGTTACGAATTTAACATGATATAAAAATACTAAAAACAGTCGATGGATATTTTTTTCATTTAAACATTTAAACATTTACATATTTTCTTTTTTCATTAAAAAATTACTCTATAAAGATGTCGTATCTTAATATTTGTCAATTACTATAACAATTAGCTGTATCTATCAATTCCTAAGCTATTTCGGTCGTAACTTTACTGTCTTACAGTTAAATTATACTGTCTTTCGGTAACTTTCCAACCCAAAATGTGACTTCTCGATCAGTCGGACATTAAAAATGATTTAGTGATTCTATGTTTTTTAGTGTGATTTTTGTTAAAATTTCATTAATTTGGCTTTGGAAATTATTGTTGTTAGATATAACATTTCAAATATAAATTTAAAGTTCATGTTTTAAATTTATTTTAAATTCTTTTATTTGAATAGCAATGAATAAAATAGTAAACAAACCACGGTAGCAAGTTCGCCTTGTCATATCTTGAAATGCTCTAGGCGCAACACAGAAATGAAACACTTTCCGCTGGGCATTTAATGTATCTTAAATTAGCCCAACAATTTTTACTGAGCATTGGCATTGGCATTGTTGACAAATGTTGTAATTTTTGATCAATTCTCTGACGAATACTCAAACAAAAAATTTTTTAGCATTAAACCAAAACCGAAACCAAAACCAAATTTTGACGTTTGGAAAAACCAAAACCAAAACATGTTGAATAGTAAAACCAAAACCGAAACCAAAACCAAGATTTATTATCTAGAAAAACCAATACCGAAACCAAAACCATAACTGGCCATTGAGAAAAACCAAAAACCAAACCATTGCAAATAACTTATGGTTTCCAGCCCTGCTCAAATTAGACACTTCAAACAATTTCTTAAAAAAGCGTATATTTTATTTCACGATCGAAGTCGAAGTCACGAAGTCAATCAAAAACAAGTCGGTTTAACACCAAAGTCGATGGATGTCTTGCGGTGTATAATATATATTATATATATTCTAATATTTACAACGTTATGGTAGATACCAGTAGATTTTCTGTCAATTAGTCCTTAATTAGCTGCTTCAATACTATTATAAGATTTAGTTGTATTAAAATATTTCTATATGGCTGTAGGAAGATAGTTTGCATTGCATGAATACACAATACTACAAAATCAACAGTATCTCAATAAATAACTTTACTATAATCTTCTTTTCTAATGCGTTTTTCTCCTGACAAAAAATATAAACACATTATATAATTATACTTTTAAGTTAATAAAATATTATAATTTAAATTATTTTTTATTTCATTTCATCAAACAATATTTCTTTCAAAATTTCTTTCAGTAAGAAACTGAAAGGCCCATAATGTCACGTAAGAAGCAGAAAAAAGTCGTAAACGATACAGATAACCAAAGTCATTTGCTGTGTGACGAAGCGTCAAACCACATGAAAGTTCGAAATTTTAGTAAAGCACTGGTGTCTTACAACCAAGTAAGTAGCGATAATATTATGGTTTGTGTATTTGAAAAGTAAAAGCTCTTCAATTCCCAGTTCAAGTGAATAAAATAAAACAAAAACTAAATCTTTCGTGACAAAATTTTTCTCTATTTTTGTTTGATATTTTAAGTATAATCGATTTGATTTAATTATTTTTGTTTTATTTAATTTTCACCAAGACACAATCAAATATTTCATTGATTCTCATCGTTGTTTGGTTGTCATGACTATTATAGCACTATGTAGTGTTCATTTTCAAGCCTCATTCATATTAAGTGTTTTATTGTATTTGAAAAGAGCAAGTGTTTCTTGCAATTAAATTATATTTGGTACACTAAAATGGCAACAAATCGAGCAGCAGATATTTTGGGAACTGATAAAGATCAAGAGCTTCTCCAAAGTTTTGTCCGAATTGGATTACGTGCTGAAGATGAAGAGGAACATAAAAGTACTCTATTCAATACAAATTTACATAAGCAGTATTCAGATGGAAAATCTGAATTAAGTGGTGAAAAGGCAACTCCAAGAACTCGATTCAAGTGATAACAATTTTGTGTTTATAATAAATATACAATGCTAATTATTTATATAATTCTGTTAATGCAGCAAATCACAAGCTGATAAGAAACGCAAAAAACGTCCAAACCAATATTATGAAGAAGTCTATACCGATAAAGATCGGGCCGCAGCTGTTAGTATCGGCAGCTATGATATAAAACAGAGTTTGCACTTAAAACGACAAAAAGATAGAAATGCTGCATTGCAGTTACCAGAAGAAGCTGAACCAGGTGCTATTTTAGCACTTGGGATGAGAGAATTTAAGAATGGGAACAATGAAATTGCAGTTTTTTTTATTTCTAAGGCATTCACACTTTTTTTAATTAACAGTAGCTAAAAATATTTAAATATCAAATAAATAATTATTTTGACATTCATAAATAATTAATTATTTTACATAAATATATATCGATGGTCTAGCGCACAGATGTGGTAAGTGACATTTAGCAAATTGTTCAGTACAGGCGTTTGAAAGTTTACACTTCAATAAAAATTGAAAATTTAAAATATTATGTGGTTGAATTCGATAGAGTTTTATAGTAGTTATCTAGTCTTTATTGTAATTATGTCTTTCTACATGATAGAACTTAAGAGATACATGAATAATATTTAGTTTTATACAAACCATAAGTACTTACCACAGTACATGTGCAGTACATTACAGTACAACAATGCCATCTACTGGATAAAATATTAAACATTCACATACAATATTTTTACATTATATGAAAAATGAAATGGAGAATTTTATAGAGTACTTAACTCATTTTCTCAAAAAATGTCACTTACCACATCTGTGCGCTAGACCATCGATATGAAGTAAACCAGTATATATATTTTTTTATTTCAGGCTCTTGAACTTAACGCAAACGACCAAAATGCTTTGGTTGCCAGAAGTAAATGCTATTTATTGCTTGGAGAGCCAGCTAAAGCGTTGCAGGTAAATTTGTTTTGCTATTTTTACTCCTACATTATCTTGCAATACATAAACTTGGAGTAAACGATGTAATTTTAAATTAAATCCCAGTTCTGGACTCTGGTGTAATATAAGTAAAGTGTGTGAAATTTCAAAAGGAAACGAGGCTTAATGTAAGATTAGTTAGTTAGAAGTAATAAATCAGGATTAAATTAAGAAATGGTAGGGTTGAAAATGCTAAAAGTATCAATACAAATTCTGTTACCATTGAACATGAAATGAAAAATTCGTATAAAGGTGTAGGTAGATAAGGACCCAAAACATATTCATTTAGAATTGTACTTTGGTTCGGAGTGCGATGAAATCTTCGTATAATAACGTGTATTTTACTTGCAAACTGCCTTTTTGATTTCACACAGTATTTAAAAAAAAAACACCATATTTGCCAAATATCCAACAAAAGACGAATAAAATGTTATTTTTTATTAATAATTTATTAAACACTTAAAAAACGTTTTTCTTTTTTAAATAAATTCTTTTACTAGTTTCAGTATAAACCATCTTCAGAAAGAATTTTTTGCTACTCGCCAAATATCGCAAATGTGGTGTTTTTTTTTAAAATACTGTGTGAAATCAAAAAGGTAGTTTTCAAGTAAAATACACGTTATTATATTATTCAGTTGCATTTAAGTTTAAAAAAAAATTATAAGATTACAAGGTGTGGTCAAAAGAATGTATATTTAAATATCTCAAGTCGTATAGTGGTTGCTTGGTAAATTTTATGCTACAAAATTAAACATTAAAATATTTATTCATAGACTTTGAAGAAATAGGCTTTTTCAAAAGAGAATCAATTGTTAAACTAACCGAAAGATACAGGTTTCTTATGTTTCTGAATGAAGATCATCATGGGCTTAAACAATATATCATTAATTTAAAATGTTTTCTCGCAAACTTTTTTTGCAACTTATTTATTTTAAGAACCGTTGCTTGTTTATAGGATTTTTGATTGCGAACAGCCTTACGTTCAAATTTCATAAAGGAATCTGTCAATGAGAAATTTATCACGTTTAGTGAAACCAATGTAAACGGGGTATGAGTGTTATTAGCTTATTAGCTACCCAACATAAAACTAACTTCTCAATTTTGAGTTATACAAGTTTTAGCTTCAATAAAGCTTCGCTAATGCTTCTAAGCGGAAGCTAGTTATATTTTATTTCTATAAAGTTTCGATAAAACATCCACAGATAAGTTCTCCCCACCATCGAAATGAAAGGTTCTAAAATACTTCTATATTTAATATTAGAAGCTTTACCGAAACTTATATACACAACACTAAATAAAGCTTCCGAAAAAAGGTTATAGAAGTTATAGCTGTCATTAGGATTGTAGTTGTTTCGGTTGTAACTGTTTACAGATCGTATAGAAGCACAGCTGTCATAGTCTAAAAATTGCTTCAATATCTGAAACGAAATATGTCAAACTGACGGAAGCTATTGCTTCTATTATTTCATCTAAATTTAGATGTAGAAAATATAGTTTAATTCAGGGGCTTACTTTTTATGGAAAAAGATATGTGACATGTAATTTAAATGGGTTTATATGAAATTGAAGCATATACGAAATTGAAATCGTTTCCTTTTTGTCAAAAAAGTATTGTGCATAAGGTGGTTTTTGTTTTTTAATTTATTATTTAGACTTATTTTGCACAATATGAAATATTCTTTATTTAGAGTCTTCAAATAGACAACAAAATGAATCAAAATCATAATCAATTAGATTACAGAATCAGAATCAGAAAAATCAACTAGAGTGGAATAGAGAAAATTTAAAGTTTTATAAATAATGGTATATGAATTTTCTTTACATTTCTGAGATCCAAACTCGTCAGGAAGAACTGAGGCGATACAGAGTTTCATAATTTAGTCACTCTATTAAAATAATTTACAGCAAATGGATGGGTGCGATATATCGTTGCTTCTTTTGTTATTGTTTTATATTTATATAACATTTTTAAAAATTAACTGCGTTCATCAGCACCTTAGTACGCATGTTGTTGTGACACCTATTAAAAATCCAATTACAAAACTTTTTATTTTAAAAAAAACATTGTTCCAATAAAGGTGTAAGTACGCTAAAAGTTAATGAGTGAAAAAATATAACCCCTTAATTTTGTTTTCCTTAAAATCTTTGAACTAATAAAACAAATAGAAAATAGATTTGTCAATATTCTTTTACCTCAGATTATAATTTCATCGTTAAAAAACCCATTGAAGTTACATGTCACATACCTTTTTCCATAAAAAAATAAGCCCCTTAAATTATATACTATATTTTCTACATCTAAATTAAAAAACTAAATTCTATGGAAGTTCTATGGAAGTCTTATAGAAGCTATTGTTATTGTAACTACTATATCAAAGATATTTACTGTTTCTTAACATTTAAATCAGCCGATTGGATAGTGTGCAGGACAAACGATCGAAGGACCAGGGTTCGAAACTTATAGCGACCGTAAACAAAAACTTAAATTTAAACACTATATAAATAACATAGCAATAAAAATAATTACGTTAAAAAAGTGTAGATATATAAAAAACATTGTAATATTTTTGTCACATTTTTTAATAGCTTCTATAAAACTTCTAAAGATTGCTTAAAACAAGCTATTAGAAGTACTTTACCGAAGCTATAACTTGTCAAACCATAAATTCTATTCAGCTTGCATAACTGCTTACAAAAGACCTTACCGAAGCTATTTCCGAAGTCTTTTACAAATTATAGCTTCTTTAAAGGCGGGGAAAGTTCTCCAAATGGCCTTTATCGAAACTGTTTAGAAATTTTAAAGAAACTATGAAGGTGGGGAAGTTAGTTTCGGTAAGACTGTTTAGTGTTTTAAAAGAAGTTAAAATGCTAGTTGGGTAATTCGCTTTTTAGCTTTTTCGTAATACTTTCGTTAGCTTTTTCGTAACACATTCGAGCACATTACCGGAACATTGTTTAAAGTTATAAGATATACTTGTTAAAATATGTCCGACAGTATACGTCGAAAAATGATGTTCGTGCCAGAATATTAAAATATATGGTTCTTTGGAAGAAAACCGAAATTAGTTCCACCTGCCCTATAATTTTTAGTTCTAAGTCAAAATGTATAACAAAACTAACACAAAACATTTTGTAAAAACATAACATAACATAACATAACATAACATAACATAACATAACATAACATAACATAACATAACATAACATAACATAACATAACATAACATAACATAACATAACATAACATAACATAACATAACATAACATAACATAACATAACATAACATAACATAACATAACATAACATAACATAACATAACATAACATAACATAACATAACATAACATAACATAACATAACATAACATAACATAACATAACATAACATAACATAACATAACATAACATAACATAACATAACATAACATAACATAACATAATGTAACGACTCTTCGTTGGTTCTTTTAGATTATTGAACAAACACGACAGTAAAAGACAGATCTTCAGTTAACAGAATCTCAAACTTTATTTGTCATCAAATTACAGCAGCTTCCGTTTTTCCTTACAATAAATTCCAGGGTCTCCAATTTATGTACCATAAACTTCACCGCTTTTCCACAATTTGAATCAAAAATATTCGGAATCGTAAAATCTGTATTTACTATTCCACTAAGTTCAGATTCTTTTACTATTAGTACCCAGGCTCAAGTACAACCGATTATTCCTTAAACTTGCGAATATTTATAAACACTTTCAATTGCAAAAGTAAAACTGACTATCTGATATTTTTGTTTGCTTATTTATATCGAAAAATAAATAAATCGAAACTTCTATAATCCACTAGAAATCAATACTACGTAGTCCGTACATCTGAAATAGGCCACACCTGTTTTCATTCATACTTGCATTTGTATTAGCGAACTCAAATTTAATTTATGCAAAATGTATTAGGTAACTCCTTTTAATTCATTAATGTAAACATTTGTATAACAAATTTAATTTACATTAATTTATGCAATACAATTTGCAATACAAGTAAAAGATTGAAAAAGGAGTTAACTTTTAATTAATGAATGAGTAAATAAAATTAACCCATTCTGGACGAAGTTTATTACATTGCCCTCCATTTAGTTTTGTTCGTCCCGAACAATATCAGAGATCGCATTGGTGCTGTTACCTTGGTACGGTGCCAACCTTTGCAGATGTATCACTTTCATCTTGGTACGGGGTCCCTTTTGTATGCGGTAGATGACATCATTAATTCGTTTGATTATTTTATATGGGCCTTCCCAATCTGGCTGCAGCTTGGGTGATCTTCCCTTAGTTCTTCTGGGGTTGTATAGCCATACCAATTCTCCTTCTTGAAAACCGCCACTATTTGCATTTATGTCGTACCTGGTTTTCATTTTGTCACTGGCTATCTTAATGTGGTCTCGAACCTGCTGATGGATTTTATTCATCTTCTCCCTTAGTTGTCCCACATAATCTGTTTTCGTGGATACCAGACCTCCAGGGATGCCAAACTCGATGTCACTAGGAAGATGTAGTTCTCTTCCGAACATGATATTCGCTGGCGTTTCACTTGTCGTATCGTGCACTGCGCTACGATAGGCCATCAAGAATAACGGAAGATCCTTGTCCCAATTTCTTTGGTTGGCTTCTACTACCTTTGACAAATGTTCTTCCATGGTTCGGTTGAATCGTTCTACCATGCCATCCGATTGTGGGTTCATAGGTGTAGTTCGTGTTTTTCTAATGCCGAGTGTTCTGCACAGCTCTTCCATCAGTTGAGATTCAAAATTCCTTCCCTGGTCGGTATGCAACTCGAGCGGTGTTCCATATCTGCAAACCCATTCATTGACTAATGTTTCCGCGACCGTAACTGCTTCCTGGTTCGGTATTGCATAAGCTTCCGGCCATTTTGTAAAGTAATCAATGACCACCATGATGTATTTGTTACCTTTTGTAGTTTCCGGAAATGGCCCCGCGATGTCTATAGCAATTCTCTCCATTGGGGCTCTAACATTGTATTGCTGCATCTCTCCTCGAGTTCTAGTCTTTGGTCCTTTGCTCGCCGCACAAGTATCACATCGCCGACACCATTGCTCTACGTCGGTTCGATACCTTACCCAATAAAACCTCTCCCTTACTTTAGCCAGGGTTTTATTGACTCCCAGGTGTCCTCCAGAAATACTTCCATGCAGCTTTCCCAGTACCTCTTCCACTCGACTTGATGGCAACACCAGTTGTTCTAACACTTTCTTTCCATCAGCGGACTCCCATTTTCTTTTAAGTATCCCGTTGTCCATAAATAGTGAGTCCCATTGCGCCCAGTAGCATTTCACCTCCGTACTTAAAGGTGCAACCTCTTTCCACTCCGGTCGCCTTCCTTCAGTTTTCCATTTCAATATCGGAGCCATAGCTGGATCTTCTAGCTGCTCTCTTTTCATTGCTTCGGTACACCAGTCTTCAGGAGTTTGGAACTTAATTTGCTTCACTGTCATTGCCTCTTTTCTTTCAGTCCTGCTACATGACTTGCGCTCTTCAACACAGGGTCTTCTTGAAAGATCTTCAGTGTTACAATGTATCCTTCTCTTTCGGTGTTCAACGCGGCAATCTTCTTCCTTTTTGACATTTGCCTCCTTTCTCTCAGTCCTGCTATATGACTTGCGCTCCTCAACACAGGGTCTTCTTGAAAGATCTTCAGCGTTACAATGTATCCTTCTCTTCCGGTGTTCGACGCGGCAATCTCCTTCCTTTTTGACATCCACTTGCTTGTTCGAAAGGTTCATCAACCGGCCTGAAACTATTCCTTCTTTTGCTGCTACTTGTGTTTTGCATTCTTGTCTGATGTGCCCTAACTGCCCACAATTCCAGCATCTTACTCTGTTAGATCTTCTTCGTTGACTTCGTTCAGGCTTATCTTCCAAACTTTTGACACGCATGATCACTTCATCAAGCGCTGCTTTTAGAGGTTCTTCAGCAACTTTCATCTGACGTACTCTATCTGAGCCATACGCTCTTTTTCCGGCTTCCATTTGCAGGGCCAATGCTAAGACTTCCGCAGGTAATTTCTTTCCACTTAGATAAAGCTGATTTCTCATTTGTACATCTCGAAGAGCATTGATAAATGTATCAGCTGCCAGTTCGTCTCGGTGTTCCGCGTTATAGTTTGGATATGACAGATTTACTAATCTCACAATGTCAGCCTCTAGTTCTTGCAAAGTTTCGCTGACTCCTTGTTTTCGTGTCTTGAGCTGCATGCGATGGAGAGCTTGCATATGACTTTCCCCATATCTTACCTCTAAGGCCTCCATTATCTTGCTGTACTCACGCTCAGTCGCTGATAGTGTCTGCAAAATTTCAGCAGCAGGTCCCTTCAATGCTAATATAAGCGCGTTTGCTTTTTGCTGGTGATCAACCCCGGTTGTTGCTATCTCAAATTGCATCTTAAATATCTGGTACGATGTAGATCCATCAAATGCGGGTGTTTTCACTCTAGCTGGAGCTGAAGTAGTTGATGGATTGATCATGTTACCTGACTTTACTTGTGCTATTTCTTGGCGGAATTCACTTGAAAGATTGCGTAATTTCTCTTCATGTTCTTCGGTAACTTTCCGCAGCTCCCTTTCCATGTTGTTGATTTTAACCTCCGCACTGGATATACGTGACTCGATTACTTCACGTAGTTTTTGTTGATCTAATTTTTGTTCTGCGGCCAGTTTTTCTTGTTGGGCCATCAGATCGTTTCCTTGTTTGGCGATCATATCAGCAAGTTGTTGTTGTTGATCTACTTTTTGTTCTGCTGCCAGTTTTTCTTGTCGGGCCATCATATCAGCAAGTTGTTGTTGTTGCTGTACTTTTTGTTCTGCTGCCTGTTTTTCTTGTCGGGCCATCATATCAGCAAGTTGTTGTTGTTGCTCTACTTTTTGTTGTTGTTGCTGTGCCATCATTTCTTTCATCAACACCATCATCGGATCAATTACTGGGGCATTCTGAACCGGAGCTTCGTCCGGCTCTATTTCTATGACCTCTGTGTTTTGGCCTGCTTCTTCTAAAACTTTACGCAGCCGGAATGCAAGTTCTGCCTTCGTTCCATGGATTGGAGCATTCCTTTTCTTCAACTCATCCTTCAGCTGGGTCTGGCTGAGATCACTAATATTTACTGTCTTGACCATTGTTTCAATAATCCCACTTCTGACACCACTGTAACGACTCTTCGTTGGTTCTTTTAGATTATTGAACAAACACGACAGTAAAAGACAGATCTTCAGTTAACAGAATCTCAAACTTTATTTGTCATCAAATAACAGCAGCTTCCGTTTTTCCTTACAATAAATTCCAGGGTCTCCAATTTATGTACCATAAACTTCACCGCTTTTCCACAATTTGAATCAAAAATATTCGGAATCGTAAAATCTGTATTTACTATTCCACTAAGTTCAGATTCTTTTACTATTAGTACCCAGGCTCAAGTACAACCGATTATTCCTTAAACTTGCGAATATTTATAAACACTTTCAATTGCAAAAGTAAAACTGACTATCTGATATTTTTGTTTGCTTATTTATATCGAAAATAAATAAATCGAAACTTCTATAATCCACTAGAAATCAATACTACGTAGTCCGTACATCTGAAATAGGCCACACCTGTTTTCATTCATACTTGCATTTGTATTAGCGAACTCAAATTTAATTTATGCAAAATGTATTAGGTAACTCCTTTTAATTCATTAATGTAAACATTTGTATAACAAATTTAATTTACATTAATTTATGCAATACAATTTGCAATACAAGTAAAAGATTGAAAAAGGAGTTAACTTTTAATTAATGAATGAGTAAATAAAATTAACCCATTCTGGACGAAGTTTATTACAATAACATAACATAACATAACATAACATAACATAACATAACATAACATAACATAACATAACATAACATAACATAACATAACATAACATAACATAACATAACATAACATAACATAACATAACATAACATAACATAACATAACATAACATAACATAACATAACATAACATAACATAACATAACATAACATAACATAACATAACATAACATAACATAACATAACATAACATAACATAACATAACATAACATAACATAACATAACATAACATAACATAACATAACATAACATAACATAACATAACATAACATAACATAACATAACATAACATAACATAACATAACATAACATAACATAACATAACATAACATAACATAACATAACATAACATAACATAGCATAACATAACATAACATAACATAACATAACATAACATAACATAACATAACATAACATAACATAACATAACATAACATAACATAACATAACATAACATAACATAACATAACATAACATAACATAACATAACATAACATAACATAACATAACATAACATAACATAACATAACATAACATAACATAACATAACATAACATAACATAACATAACATAACATAACATAACATAACATAACATAACATAACATAACATAACATAACATAACATAACATAACATAACATAACATAACATAACATAACATAACATAACATAACATAACATAACATAACATAACATAACATAACATAACATAACATAACATAACAAAACATAACATAACATAACATAACATAACATAACATAACATAACATAACATAACATAACATAACATAACATAACATAACATAACAAATTTAATTAATATTTAAATATTAAAATTATTACGATATTTCCTCTTATTGCGCCATAGTAAAGTTTTGTAACTAAAACAGAAAATATTTAACAGCAAGTTCAAACAATTTTAAGACAATTACAAAAAAAATTAAATTTAAATTTCATAATAAGGAGTACAATGACAGTAGAGTAATTCAACTTAACCAAAAAGATAAGTGATGATGAATTTTAATTTTCAACTTGGAAATAGTTAATAGCGTAATTGATAGCGTGTCTGTCAATGGATTCAATGGTACTGATGCGGAAGGTTTGAATCCGTCCGGAATGAGTAAAGGAGAAATGGAGTTTTTCTCTGAAACAAATCTAACCATACTATCGAATTGAACAAATTCAAATTACCTACGTTTATGTTTAATTGCTCACAAAAATCCCCAAATGTTATAATTTAATTTATTTTTGCAATTATCTTAAACATTTTTGAGCTCATGTTCTTTGGTTTTTTGGTTTTTAAAATCTGTTGTGTAATAGGCATTACAATATGTGTCACAACAACATTTAAACACTATTTAAGACTTCGACTACGTCCCACAACAACAAGGGTTCTTAGGTGTTGATGGACGCAACGTAGATTTCCTTTTTAATTATGGAATGTATAACTGAGCAGTAAAGCCTAAAGGCCAGCATAAAAAATAAAATAAGAGGCAAAAAGCATCTTTGTCTTATAACTATTTTAAGCCGACGAAATTTTTTCTAACTATAAAATTGAGAAAGTGTCGTTCTTGGTAAGTTATTCTGACTGGTCCAATGGTGACTGATCGTCGAGAACTTTTTTCCCCTCTAGTTTTATAAGGTTCCTGCTACAGCGCTCAAATGTATCACTTATAGGTTTCATAATGAAATCCTGTGTGTAGTATCAAATTTATTTTTGCATCGTACACTCGTTTAGTGAAGATCATCTAGCATCACAGCATCAACAAATCAAATCATAGAATCGTATTATAGAACCGAAAATCAGTAGAGCGAAAGTTCATGCAACTTTTCATATCATCGAATGGTTGTGAAATTGAAAAATCATTAGATCGAAATATCATATCACCAAAAATTCAAAAAATCAATTCGAAAAGTCATTGCATCGAAACATCACATCACCGAAAATCATATAACCGAAAATTAAATTCATAAAATCGAAAAATCAAATGATAAAAATTCATAAAATAAAATAAAAAATCAAATTATCGAAATAGCATAACATCGACAATTTTCGAAATAATGAATAAATATCACTTCATCGAAAAATCATTCAATTGAAATTAAAACAGGGTAGGGTATACTCTCCTCATAGATATAAATATTGTAAATTGAAATGTCAGATCATCGTTGTGAGAATTATTTGCATTTCAATTATAATTAATTGCAAACAATCAGAACACGATTTTCGATTTTAGGGTTTATATCTCTATGAAATAATATTTGTTTTAGTGAATTACAATCAGTGATAACCGTAAAATGTATTCCAAATAAGTACATTCTAAACCTTTGTAGACTAAATACAAGGGCTAATGTTTCTAATTCAAAACTATGAAGTTTTGATTCTGCCTCGGTTGTCTTTCGACTATAAAACATAGTGGGATGGAATCTCCCATCCCTTTTCTGTCTTTGCATTAAAATTCTACCAAAACGTGTCGCCGAAGCTTCTGTGTGAAGCTGTGTTTCGGCAGACGGTGGAAAAATACTTAAGACCGGTGGCCTGACTAATGCTTTCTTCAGAATTTCAAAGGCATTATAATGTTCGACTTCAAATACAAACATTCTTTAATAGCTTATATGATGGTGAAGTCATTTAGCATACTGACAAACCGAAAATAGCATACTAAACCGAAAATAGCATACTAAACCGATAAACCTATGTAGGCTTCTGTTATCCGTTGGTAAGGAGTAGTTTTGGATTGATTCGATATGTTTATCTGTCAGGGTTATTTTATCTTTTGACAATTTATATTCCAAATATTTAATGCTTGTTTTTAGAAATATGCACTTTTTAAGTTGCAATTTAATATGATTGTCAGATAAAGTTTCAAGTAACTCTTTTAGGACTACTTGGTTGCTCAATATTTTCAGTAGCCACTAAAATATCATCCATATAAACTAATACATCTTCTGACTTAATCAAATCACAAAGAACTTTATTGATATATCTGACCAACCACGGCGGCGATTTTTATATTTAAACGGTAACTTATTAAACTCAAATTGACCGTCCTGAGTTACGGATGATGTATATTTTTTTGAATCCTCCTTTTGAATCCTGATTGATATCAATCTGATAAAACCCATTTTGTAAATCTAGACATGAGAAATATCACTTTCCTTTCAATTTTGCAATGTCTTTAATAACGGGTAAAGGAAAATGAATTTGTTCGACAAGGTTATTCAAAGGTCTATAGTTTACACACATATGAAATGTGTCGTCTTTCTTTTTAATTAGTACCACTTGGTTGCTGTAACTAGATTGGGTTTCTCTACATACGCCAGCTTCTACCAAGGTGTCTACTAATTTACTTAACGAATCTCGTTCAAAATGACTATAACGCCTAGGATTAACATTAAAAGTTTTGTTCTCTTTTAACTTAATATCAACCTCTTATTTTACCTTCGGTTCCTTTGGCTTTCTTCTTTCTATATAACTGTCTCTAAACATTTCTTTCATGCTTCCTTCAACCGCTTTGATTTTCTCAATATCACCAACATCTATATCTACCATATCTTTCTCATTCGTTTACAATTATAAACCTCTTTCATAGCATTCATATCAAATTCAGACTCATATCATATCAATTTCAAACACTCATTCGCTTCTTTATTTTGAGAAATAATTTTACGATCAAACTTAATAATATTAATATTGTTGTTAGTTAAAAAATCCCCTCCTACGAAAACATTATCAATCATTGTATTATTTGCAACTATGTACTAATATTTATTTTTGTTAATTGATTGTATTGTTGTATATATATGTTTTGATTGATTTTTTGTATCCAAATATATATATTCAATTATATTTTAAATAAAAAACATTTTCATTTAAAATAAATTAAAATATTTTATTCCGACTAGTTTCGGCAGTACTGGTTGAAAGCCATTTTCAAGGAAAAAAAATATTAAATGTATGTATAACTTAAAAAAAAAAAACATTTAATAAAAAAAAAATATAAATTAAATTGTCACCAAAGAATTAAATATTCTTATATATAATAAGAGTATTTGTTTTTTATGATTTGCGAATCGTCAAATAAAAATTTACCCATGATGTTAATGTCAATTATTGGTTTTAACAAGTTTTATGAAACAGGTGTATATTAGAACTAATTGAAAATAAAATTGTTATATGTTGAATCGACATAATATGAATCAACTTGTCTATTTAAATTATCAGGTTTTTTTCTTAATTAAAATTGCTTCTTTGAGTTTACGTTTAAAAGTATTATTTTCATGAGAACAAATTCTATAGTCTTGCCAATCAATTCTATGTTTAGTTTCTACAACGTGTTGTGACAATCCACTATGAGCACCGTTTAGTTTCTTGGAGTGATATTCATGCTGTTTAATTCGTTTGTTTAAATATTGTCGTGTTTCACCAATATAAACACTTGTGCAATCTTTACATTTCACCTCATAACAAACAGATGATTGTTGTCCAATAGGAGTTTTATCTTTTAGCTTGCTAAAAAACATGTTGCTGAAGAGTGTTGTTAGGTTTACCAACAACTCTAACATTAGATATGGCCATTCTATGTCTTAATTTATCAAATAAAACAGGAATATATGGTATGCTGATGGTTTTGTTGTATGTTGTAGTATTTGATATTTGATTAGATGAATGGTGATTTGATGCGGAGTTTTGTTGCTGTTTTAATTTGGTTATAGATGAGCAAATTTGTTGGTTGACGAGATTGATGGGATAATCATTTTCTTGAAGGGTTTTTCTCAAGAGTTTAAAATTTTTCCTATAGAATTTCTTATGAGAAAGTTTGAAAATTTTTTCAGTTAGAATGGTTATCGTATTACGTTTATATGACAATGGTAAATTTGACTTAAAATTAATATACCTTCCGGACCAGGTATCTTTTCTATACCAATCTGTGATTATTTTGTTTTTTGCGTTGTCATGTAAAAGTAAAGTATCCAGAAACGCCAATTTTTTGTCAATTTCTTTTTCAACAGTGAACTGGAGTCGGGTATGAAAACCATTGAATCTGCAAAGCATTTCTTCAACCTTATCAAAAGGTATGGCAGTGATACAATCATCAACGTATAAGTGGAACGATATCAAGATTCATACATCTTTACCATTATCTGAATTTATCGATGGTATAAAGCTCATATTAAACGGTTGTTATTTCACTTATAACAATGTCTTTTATCAACAAATACAAGGTTCACCAATGGGCTCACCAATTTTACCACCTTTAGTTGAACTTGTTTTAGAACATTTGGAAGATACAGTTTTATCTTCTCTAGATTTTGATCCACTGTTTTACTTTCGTTACGTTGATGATTGTATCACTGCCATACCTTTTGATAAGGTTGAAGAAATGCTTTGCAGATTCAATGGTTTTCATACCCGACTCTAGTTCACTGTTGAAAAAGAAATTGACAAAAAATTGGCGTTTCTGGATACTTTACTTTTACATGACAACGCAAAAAACAAAATAATCACAGATTGGTATAGAAAAGATACCTGGTCCGGAAGGTATATTAATTTTAAGTCAAATTTACCATTGTCATATAAACGAAATACGATAACCATTCTAACTGAAAAAATTTTCAAACTTTCTCATAAGAAATTCTATAGGAAAAATTTTAAACTCTTGAGAAAAACCCTTCAAGAAAATGATTATCCCATCAATCTCGTCAACCAACAAATTTGCTCATCTATAACCAAATTAAAACAGCAACAAAACTCCGCATCAAATCACCATTCATCTAATCAAATATCAAATACTACAACATACAACAAAACCATCAGCATACCATATATTCCTGTTTTATTTGATAAATTAAGACATAGAATGGCCATATCTAATGTTAGAGTTGTTGGTAAACCTAACAACACTCTTCAGCAACATGTTTTTAGCAAGCTAAAAGATAAAACTCCTATTGGACAACAATCATCTGTTTGTTATGAGGTGAAATGTAAAGATTGCACAAGTGTTTATATTGGTGAAACACGACAATATTTAAACAAACGAATTAAACAGCATGAATATCACTCCAAGAAACTAAACGGTGCTCATAGTGGATTGTCACAACACGTTGTAGAAACTAAACATAGAATTGATTGGCAAGACTATAGAATTTGTTCTCATGAAAATAATACTTTTAAACGTAAACTCAAAGAAGCAATTTTAATTAAGAAAAAACCTGATAATTTAAATAGACAAGTTGATTCATATTATGTCGATTCAACATATAACAATTTTATTTTCAATTAGTTCTAATATACACCTGTACGTCTATTCCGGCATTTCCCTGGGAATTGGGAATTGAGAAAAAACTGCAATAAATGAAATAAAGAAATATTTTCTAATACGAATTTGTTATTTCACGCGACACGGAATACTAGTTAGGAAAAAATTGCTATAATTTATTTCTCAATTCCTATTTCACGATGTACCGGAATAGGGCTACTGTTTCATAAAACTTGTTAAAACCAATAATTGACATTAACATCATGGGTAAATTTTTATTTGACGATTCGCAAATCATAAAAAACAAATACTCTTATTATATATAAGAATATTTAATTCTTTGGTGACAATTTAATTTATATTTTTTTTTATTAAATGTTTTTTTTTTTAAGTTATACATACATTTAATATTTTTTTTCCTTGAAAATGGCTTTCAACCAGTACTGCCGAAACTAGTCGGAATAAAATATTTTAATTTATTTTAAATGAAAATGTTTTTTATTTAAAATATAATTGAATATATATATTTGGATACAAAAAATCAATCAAAACATATATGTACTAATAAGTTTGCTTTAAATATTTTATTACTAACTAACAATTCTAAATTTACAGCAAGTAAAATTTTAATTGGTGATTTATTCCCTAGCAAAAATTCTTGTAGGAATAAAATGTACTGTCGATTATTGTTTTTAACTTCTCTCACAATTATAAGTAAAATTAAAATTAAAAACAGTTACAAGCAATAGATCTTATGAACTTGCGTTCGTTTTATTATTTTTCCAAATATTTCTGGGATTGCATGTCCTCTTCAGTGTCCTATAATTAATGAAATTTTTTGCTATTATTTGCGAAAAAAACTACACAAACAACACAACCACCTTATTGTAGGTTATACTTATTTCATTTTATAAAATCAATTGGTCCTAGTATCTTATAACTATGTTTAGTTGACATGAATTGACTAAAATTAACAAATTTAAAAACTTTTATAAACTAAAATTACAAAACTATACGCCGAGAATAAATTAACATAAAAAACTTTTTAAAATAATTAATCTAAATTAAATATATCTAAACAAAGATTTACACTATGACGAATGACATGGCGGTTTTGTTACAGATTTTGTATTGTCAATTATATTTAAAATAAATTATATTTATCTATAGGGCGATTTTTCTGTTCCGGTGTCTACCGCAATGGCACTGCAAAAAGGGGATAAGAGAAAAAATCACAAAAATTTTATATGGGATTCCATACAAAACACAACTTGAATAATTTTAAAAATTATTTATGAAATTTCTCATTTTACCACAATTGAACAATTTTAATTTGCTTATGGAGTATTATTGACTATATTTTAATTGTAATATATAAAATATCATTCTTAAGTCGCTCAAAAAAGAAACATAAAAACTGCCAAACTACCTTTCCATACAAAGTTGTATGAAAAATTTAACCTATTTTCGTATTTGTTTTACGGACAGAAGAAAATCAAATATTTTATATATGACGCTTAATATATAGTGAGTCAATATTAGTACATAAACAAATTTAAATTATTTAATTGTAGTAAAATAAGAAATTTCATAGATAATTTTTTTTTGATGTCAGAAATTTTATTTTTCATTCATACAAACTATGATATTTAAACAGTAGGCTTTGTTTTAACTGTCGGCAATTCTTCTTGTCGTCGATAATTTTGCTTTGTCGTTATGAAAATTCTTTGTTGTCATTTTTTCTTCTAACAAAATGAAATATAATTTCATCTTAGTAGGCGCATAAATTTGTAATTTATTTTTGACAAATAAACAAACATGCAAATATTTATGAATGAAAACGGACATTTTTATTATTTGCATTTTTACATAATTTTGTATTATTAAATAATTTGTAGAAAAATTTTATTTAGAAACTAATAATTATCTTTTAAACAAAATTATAATTAAAAAAAAATTATCTCATTAAATACCACTCTTCATTGAAATTTTTGTCTAAAATTTTTCAATTTTACTCATTAAATTATTTTTAAGCAACACTGCTCAATCAAACCACTACTTAAACCACTCGTCCTTCGGACTCGTGGTTTATTGTGCGCTTTGATTCGCAGTGTTGCTAAATAATTTAATTCGTAAAATCAAAAAATTTTCGAAAAAATTTCAATGACTCGTGGTATTACAACCGATAATTTTTTTTTGATGTCAGAAATTTTATTTTTCATTCATACAAACTATGATATTTAAACAGTAGACTTTGTTTTAACTGTCGGCAATTCTTCTTGTCGTCGATAATTTTGCTTTGTCGTTATGAGAATTCTTTGTTGTCATTTTTTGTTCTAACAAAATGAAATATAATTTCATCTTAGTAGGCGCATAAATTTGTAATTTATTTTTGACAAATAAACAAACATGCAAATATTTATGAATGAAAACGGACATTTTTATTATTTGCATTTTTACATAATTTTGTATTTTTAAATAATTTGTAGAAAAATTTTATTTAGAAACTAATAATTATCTTTTAAACAAAATTATAATTAAAAAAATTATCTCATTAAATACCACTCCATTGAAATTTTTGTCTAAAATTTTTCAATTTTACTCATTAAATTATTTTTAAGCAACACTGCTCAATCAAACCACTACTTAAACCACTCGTCCTTCGGACTCGTGGTTTATTGTGCGCTTTGATTCGCAGTGTTGCTAAATAATTTAATTCGTAAAATCAAAAAATTTTCGAAAAAATTTCAATGACTCGTGGTATTACAACCGATAATTTTTAAAATTATTCAAGTTGGGTGTTGTATGGAACCACATATAAAATTTTTTGAATTTTTTCTCTTATCCCCTTTTTGCAGCGCCATTGCGGTAAACACCGGAACAGAAAAATCACCCTATAGAGCGATTTTTCTGTTCCGATATTTGCCGCAATGGCGCCGCAAAAGGGGGATAAGAGAAAAAAGCACAAAAATTTCATATGGAATTACATACAAAACACAGTTTGAACAATTTTAAAAGTTATCTATCAAATTTCTCATTTTACCACAATTGAACAATTTTAATTTGTTTATGAAGTATTGTTGACTATATATTAAGCGTGGTATGCAAAATATTATTCTTAAATCGCTCAAAAAAGCAACATAAAAATTGCCAAAATGTCCTATACAAAGTTGTCTGAAAAATTTAACCTATTTTCGCATTTGTTTTACGGACAGAAAAAAATAAAATATTTTAAACATTATGCTTAATAAATAGTCAATCATAGTTCATAAACAAATTTAAATTATTTAATTGTAGTAAAATAAGAAATTTCATAGATAATTTTTAAAATTACACAAATTGTGTTTTGTATGAAATCCCATATAAAATTTTTTGAATTTATTCTCTTATCCCCTTTTTGCAGCGCCATTTGCGCTGCAAAAAGGGGATAAGAGAAAAAATCACAAAAATTTTATATGGAATTCCATACAAAACACAATTTGAATAATTTTAAAAGATATCTATGAAATTTCTCATTTTACTACAATTAAATAATTTAAATTTGTTTATGAAGTATTATTGACAATATATTAAGCATAATATATAAAATATTTTCTTTTCTTCTGTCCGTAAAACAAATACGAAAATAGGTTAAATTTTTCATACAATTTTGGCAATTTTTATGTTTCTTTTTTGTGCGACTTAAGAATATTATTTTATATATTAGGCCTAAAATATAGTCAATAATACTCCATAAGCAAATTGAAATTGTTCAATTGTGGTAAAATGAGAAATTTCATAGATAATTTTTAAAATTATTCAAGTTGTGTTTTGTATGAAATCCCATATAAAAGTTTTTGAATTTTTTCTCTTGTCCCCTTTTTGCTGCGCCATTGCGGTAAGCACCAGAACAGAAAAATCGCCCTATAAGGCGATTTTTCTGTTACGGTGTTTACCGTAATGGCGCTGCAAAAAGGGGATAAGAGAAAAAATCACAAAAATTTTATATGGATATCCATACAAAACGCAATTTGAATAATTTTAAAAGTTATCTATGAAATTTCTCATTTTACTACAATTAAATAATTTAAATTTGTTTATGAAGTACTATTGACAATATATTAAGCATAATATATAAAATATTTTCTTTTCTTCTGTCCGTAAAACAAATACGAAAAAAGGTTAAATTTTTCATACAACTTTGTATGAGAAATTTTGACAATTTTTATGTTTCGTTTTTGAGCGACTTAAGAATAATATTTTATATATTACGCTTAAAATATAGTCAATAATACTCCATAAAGAAATTAAAATTGTTCAATTGTGGTAAAATGAGAAATTTCATAGATAATTTTTAAAATTATTCAAATTGTGTTTTGTATGAAATCCCATATAAAATTTTTTGAATTTATTCTCTTATCCCCTTTTTGCAGCGCCATTGCGGTAAGCACCGGAACAGAAAAATCGCCCTATAGGGCGATTTTTCTGTTCCGGTGTTTACCGTATTATGGCGCTGCAAAAAGGGGATAAGAGAAAAAATCACAAAAATATTATATGGAATTCCATACAGAACACAATTTGAATAATTTTAAAAGTTATCTATGAAATTTTTCATTTTACTACAATTAAATAATTTAAATTTGTTTATGAAGTATTATTGACAATATATTAAGCATAATATATAAAATATTTTCTTTTCTTCTGTCTGTAAAACAAATACGAAAATAGGTTAAATTTTTCATACAACTTTTGGCAATTTTTATGTTTCTTTTTTGAGCGACTTAAGAATAATATTTTATATATTACGCTTAAAATATAGTCAATAATACTCCATAAGCAAATTAAAATTGTTCAATTGTGGTAAAATCAGTGTTGTGAAACGCAATAAATTTAATTTCGTTTCAGTTTTCGTTAT
Source organism: Diogma glabrata (assembly GCA_963693315.1). Taxonomy (NCBI): domain Eukaryota; kingdom Metazoa; phylum Arthropoda; class Insecta; order Diptera; family Cylindrotomidae; genus Diogma; species Diogma glabrata. The sequence continues at coordinate 116,155,132 of OY856187.1, forward strand.
TCTGCAAATTAAAATTACGGTTTTCGTTTCAGTTATTGTTTCGACCAGCTAATTTGGTTACGTTTTTCGTTACGTTTTCGTTACGTTTCGGTTACAGTTACGATTGCGTTATACATCACTCTTGAATAAATAAAAGTAATAATTGGAAAATAAATTACATAGAAATTAGCTATTTACATAATACACAAAATTACTATAAGATTGCACTAATCAGAATCGCATGGAGGGATCAGATTTTATTGATTAATAATTTGTTTATAAATTTTTTATCTAAGCATATGACTATCCCGTGTACTCCAGTCCCTGGTATTGGCATACGAGTTCACGTGAGATATCACATTCCACTGGCAATATCAAAGAGATATCACTATCCAAGGTGATATCTTAGGGGTGCTAGCGGGTAAGCTGTATTCAGTTCTCGGTAGCTCCCTTAATCTAAGGTATGGAATATTCGTTGTTAATGGCACACTATTCGTAGAAACGAGCCTTCATTTAATTCCTTTATTCTAATATCTTCATTTATTCTATATCTAATAATTGAGAAAGACAGTGTGTGACATCATCAAGGAATATGTCCCTATATGGATTATTGGCAACCCCATTTTAGTTTTGTTCCTGCAAATTTTTAAAACAAATTTGTTTTTTCCTCTTATTTTATTTTATTTCCTATTATGAAATATTGGCCTATGTCATATTGTATATGTGATATAGCCTATAGGATTTATTGTTTAGTTATCCATTCTTTAACAAAAAATATAAAAATAAACAAAAAATAAAAGATTTGGATCCAAATCTTTTATTTTTTGCCTCCAAAACAAAAGATTTTGTGCTCAAAAAAATCTCTAATATATAATTCAAAATTTTCAATATTCAAATCTAGTGAGTTAAAAATTATGAATATGATATAATTGGAAAATAAAAAAAAAAATTTTCACTCCATACCAATTGCTCCATGTTTATAAGGATCCCACTCTGTCATACTGGCAGATCGTAGAAAGACTTCTTTGTCCGAACTGCATACAAATGGAATACTTTGCCGGAATCCATCTCAGGTGGCTTCAATCCGCAGAGGTTAAAAAAAAAGCGTTCATCAATACCTTGGAACGCAAGTTGTGGTGGGACCTAGGTATTAAAAGGTATTTATGTGTTGTTGTGACACATATTCTAAACCCTATAACACAGCACTTTTTATTTTAAAAAAAAAAAATAATAATAATATATTATAAATATGTAACGTAATAACCTAAAAAAAAATAGCGTTTGTGTTACGTTTTTCGTTACGGTTAATATAAATTATATCGTTTGCGTTTTTGGTTACGGTACGAAATTTTAATTCCGGTTTTGCGTTTTTGCGTTACGTTACAATAACGTTTCACAACACTGGGTAAAATGAGAAATTTCATAGACAATTCAACTCATTAAATAAAGTTTCAATAAGGTCCAATCAAAACGCTTCATTTACTTTTTTTTAGCAAATCAAAACGATTTGTTTCGATTATTTTTTTCTGGTAGGAAGGAACAGCGAATATTTTCGAATATTTTCCGCCTACTTAATATATTAATTTAAAACAAAAATGCACATACAAAATTATGTGAAAATGCAATTTGCAAATAGTAAAAATGTCAGTTTTCATTCATAAATGATTGCATGTTTATGTTTATTTTTAAAAAAAAATTACAAATTTATAACATTTATGCGCCTACTAAGATGAAATCATATTTAATTTTGTTTGACAACAAAGGATTATGTTGTATGAAATAATGTTACTATTTCTGTTCGTTAAATTGTCTGCTAAATACAACTGGTCATCAAATTATTAGTCGATTATTTTTCAACATTACCTCAAATGACATTCGTAATAATGATTATGAAAAATAATCGACTATTATTTGACGACTCGTGATATTATATATGATAATTTTTAAAATTATTCAAGTTGTGTTTTGTATGAAATCCCATATAAAAGTTTTTGAATTTTTTCTCTTATCCCCCTTTTGCATCGCCATTGCGGTAAACACCAGAACAGAAAAAATCGCCCTATAAATAATTAACTGCCATCTACGGGACATCATAAAAACATTACGGCAAAACAATTCGAAAAATATTCGTTTAATATCTACTATTATCTGTATTGTTATAATTTGTTTATGTTATCCTGAAATTTTTTTGATTTGGTTGCAGATCTGTGTGTATGCTGGACTCAGGGAATCCATGTCGGGATTGCGGTTGACTGCTATGTCTGCTATCTCTATTAATGTGTATAGCTAGTGATTCGAGTACCGTTTTCTCCAATTAGCTTCCTTAATTATTATAATAGCCTTATCATATTCGAATGTGTGACCTAACTCTTTGGAGTGTTTATATGCAGCTGTGTTATTAGTTTTCACCACTGTAGACTTTATGTCATACTTGTGCTGTTTAATTCTTTTGCCTACATCCCTGGTTAAACATTCCAATTGAAACCAATTGAAAAAATGAATTGGATTAATCGGAATTCTGCATTGGGAATTTCCAATTAATTCCTATTCAAAAAATCTATTTCCAATACAATCCTATCATTCCTGTTAAATATCTCTATTTTATTTTTCAACCGGAATGGATAGGATTCTATAGGAAATGTATATAAATAGGAATCAATTGGAAATTTCCATTTCAGAATGCCGATTAATCCTATTCATTCCTATTAAATCTTTTCCAATTAAATCCTGTTAAATTCATAAGATTGTTTAATTTTTTTCTAAGTTCTTTTTTCCTATTGAATCTCTTAATTTCCGATTGAAATTCAATTGGAAATTTCCATTAGAATTCTACAGAACCTCTTTTCCTGTTGAATCCCATTTATTCCGATTGAATTTTAATTGGTAGATCGAAGTCTTCCTATTAAACCAATTCAATCCGATTTAATCCTATTGAAATTATATTGGATTTAATAGGATTCAATAGGTTTGAATTGGAATGTTTAACCAGGGATAGTTTCTGTCCTGTCTGACCAATATATTTTCCCTCACAATCTTTACAATTGAACGCATATATCAGACCATGGTGGTCTACTGTGTCTATTACCTCGTATGCTGTTGGAATTATTTTGTTAACTGTTTTTTCCGGTTTGTAAGCGACCTTTAAACAATTGTTGTCGTTTGTTAATAACCTAGTTAGAATTTCTGACAGGTCTTTGGAATATGTTAGACTTTTGTATTTACAAACTAATTTGTACAAAATAATTCCAACAGCATACGAGGTAATAGACACAATATGTAGTTATTACTTACTAATACGTTGATATAACCAAAATTTGCAACTGTTTAGCATTTTTCAAATTTAAAACATAACTTGTTTAACCATTTCTACCCTACAAATTAACTAAATAAACTATAGTTAATTTAATCAGCTTTTTATTCACTACTAATAATTATACTTTTAATTTTAGGACGCTGAAACAGCATTAATAGTCGATAAAACCAATATTCGTGCAATTTATCAAAAAGCAGAAGCTTTATACTATTTGGGACAGTTTGAGCACAGCTTAATGTTTTTTCATCGTGGCTTAAGATTACGTCCAGAACTAACACCATTCCGATTGGGTATTCAAAAAACTCAAGAAGCTATCGAAAATACGATTGGGGAAGCACCGAAACCACAAAAAACTAATGACAAATCCAAGTCAACAAAATCAACAACGACACAAAACAAATCAGAAAAATCGAAATCCAGTTCGGCATCACGCCCTTCAACATCTACGACACAAACTTTAGAAATTCCACCACGACCAAAGACTACAAATAAATTATCGAAAGCTGATATAGAAAGGAGAACTTCAAGACGTTTGCTAGGAGAACTTTGTGTTGACAAGGAGTATTTGGAGAATTTACTAAAAAATCCAAATTTGAAAAGAGCTGATACTGATTCGGAAAATATTTCTAATCATGCCCAGGATGCAGTTAATTATTTAAATGTGAGGCAAGAATTTTGGAGACAACAACGACCATGTACATCGCTGAATTCCCAACAGAAGATTGTTACATCAACACCTTTACCACGGTGGTATTAAATCTTTCAAGAGACAAATATGTACAAATTAATATAATGAAAAGCACAAAGAATACATATCCACATATCAATAAAAAATGTAACTACCTAGCTGTGTTTTAGTTTATTTTTCTTAGTGGTTAATAAATGCTTCAGATGAAATAAAATGTTTTTATTCTCTTCCATTTAATTATATCAGCTTTATTTGTATGTTTTTTCGATAATAATAGTATGTATTATTGTATTGTTTTCTAACCTATAGCCTAATGAACTTAACCTATTGTCTAATGAAAATTTTATTCAATTGGTATGATTCCAATTGGTTAAATTGTTTTGATTTCATTAAAATTATTTTCAAATTATAATCACAATTGCTTTGATAAGTTTTGTTCAAAAATCAAATTTTAATTTAAATTCTCTTATTTCGTTTAGTTGAACTTGGTTGATTGTATAAGAAGGACGTTTTTTATCATCAGGGTTTTTTTATTAAGAAATTTGATTTATCAATTAAAACAATAAAGATTTATTTTGGATTTTTGAGATCAATTAAACTCAAGTAAGTAAAGAAGTAATTGGAATATTTTCAATTCAAAGGTATGGTTTGAAGTTTCTCAGAAAAAAACTACAATTCACATTTTTACGTGTTTCGGATCGGATTCGAACCTACCCTCGTCAGTGCCCGGCTCGAATCTTTGGGCAGACACGCTATCGATTACGCCGTTGAGGCGATGACAATTTCAAAGTTGAAACTTCTTCATATAAATAATAAATCCCATATAAAATAAAGATTTATTGTTTTAATTGAAGAAAATGTTTTTATTTTTTATAATACACAATTCTTTGTTATAATAAAATCTTTGTCAGAGAATAAAGTATTGTAATCGATTCGTGAATAATGAATTTTATTCTCTCGCAAATTAAAATTCTCGCTCGTGCCTCGCTCAAATTTTAAACTTTTGCTTGAGAATAAACTACTACATTATTCACTCATTGATTAAACTACTATTAATTTATAGCCCAAAACTTGCATAGATAAAGCGTCATGCAAAATTCGAACGATAAAAAAAATCGGTCATAACTCATAATTTTGTTAACGATTTTTTATTCCTATAGGCGGTAGAAATCGTGAAAAATGATAAACAGCAATTAAAATTCATTTAATATCTGCCTTAGTTTATTTTAGTCGATAGCTATTCTAATTTACCATATATTAAGCTTTATTTCCAAATAAATAGAGCAAGTTTTCGTTTAATAAAAAATTAGAAAATCATTGCTAGCAATCTGGCAAAAGTTTGTCATGTGGCAACGTCTTTATTCATTCGTTCCACATTTCAGATTTTCTTTCAATACTCACAAGTCTGCATTCTTAAAATCCATAGTTAAGAGCATACGAAAATTGAGGTGTTTGTGGAATGAAGTTGGAAGGCTAATCCTAATTAGCAAAATCTTTTTAATTCGACAATTCATCTCATATATAAATTAAAATATTAAGCGCCACATACGATATATCGATTATTTTACTCAAGCAGCAGTCTTCTAAAAACAAGAACACGAGTTCTTATAACAAGGATCAAATTCGACGTCGAATTAATAATAAACCTTTTATAATATATTAATTTTATGTCATAACTTTTATTTCTAACTCGTACATTTAGATCTTTTATTCTGGCTTTTCAAATTTTCCATTATAAAACGGAAGATATTGCAAAACAACTTTCCAGTCTGTGAAATACAATACTCCAAGTGATGCAGTTCCACCGTACGCTCCTGCTGTGAAAAGCCTATAATATAAATTCATTTAATGAAAATAAAAAAAATATATTATGTAATGCAATGTGTTTTGTAGAATTTTTCCTTTTAAATATAATTTAAATTAATTGGTATTTAACGTACCATCGACCAGCTTGTTCTATTTGTTTGGGGCCAACTGGAACCTTCATTTTAGCTTATGTTTAATATTCACTTATATAAATTTATTAAATATACAACCTTCGAAAAAATAATATATGTATTAAAATTGTAAAAAATGACAACCAGATTACCATGAAGATAGTTGTAATTAGATTCTCGTATATGTTTCCAAAGTGTGAGGTGTAAAATACTGTACAATTTTAACTTAGAATTTACATCGATATCAAATGGTTTATACTTGCATCCGTTTTATTTTTATATTACATTTTACATTTATGTGTAAATTATTTCTAAAGAATTAAGAGAATAGAGGAAGTGAAATTGATTTTAAGAGTTGAAGCAATTTTTGCACACCAATAAATTGTTACTAACACACTTGCGTTTTAGTAGAGGAGCCGTAAATATTTCTATTATTGCATTGAATTCCAAATTTAAGCGTATTTTTGCCCTCAAAATTAATATAAAAAAAAGAGACGCAATTACATAGAAAAGAAAAACTACAAACAATCCAATTGAAACCAATTGAAAAAAATGAATTGGATTAATCGGAATTCTGCATTGGGAATTTTCAATTAATTCCTATTCAAAAAATCTATTTCCAATACAATCCTATTCATTCCTGATAAATATCTCTATTTTATTTTTCAACCGAAATGGATAGGATGTGTATAGGAAATGTATATAAATAGGAATTAAATGGAAATTTCCATTGCAGAATTCCGATTAATCCTATTCATTCCTATTAAATCTTTTCCAATTAAATCCTGTTAAATTCATAAGATTGTTAAATTTTTTTCCAAGTTCTTTTTTCCTATTGAATCTCTAAATTTCCGATTGAAATTCAATTGGAAATTTCCATTAGAATCCTACAGAACCTCTTTTCCTGTTGAATCCCATTCATTCCGATTGAATTTTAATTGGTAGATCGAAGTCTTCCTATTAAACCAATTCAATCCGATTTAATCCTATTGAAATTATATTGGATTTAATAGGATTTAATAGGTTTGAATGGGAATGTTTAACAAGGGGTTTACATTGATTTTAGATTACATTTTATTCTCGAAAATGTTTTAAAAACTTAACACTTATTAATCGAAAAGTAAATTATAATATCAATATTAGTTATGTATGATAAGAAAACCCATCCTGTATATGTTTTTGGTAATTTTTACACGTCATTATCACACACTTCATATTTAATGTTTTATTCAAAATTTTCACTTAATATATTTAATTTTTCTGTAAAATTATTTTTAAATTATAATAAAATCACTATAGTATTTCTTATATTTATTATAAATTCGTCAAATAAATTCGTTGTTTTTGACAACTTAGACCCAAAGAATTGAAGATAAAAAAGAGAGGAGAAGAGAGAAAAACGGCTTCAAATATTTTTGTGTATATATACAGTAGTTTCATTTCCTTATAATGTCGTATTCTTTGGCTTGATCGAAAAAATATTGATTTATTTGCTTGCCAACGAACAGCATAAAACAAATCAATCTACTTTTGTGAATGTAGTAGTAAATTGTTTTGACTTTTTGTTCTATAAGTTGATATGTTTGGCTATGTTTATATTTCAAAATAATAGATTTTACATTTTATCATTTTATTTGTAATAACTTTATCATTAATTAGTAAATTAAATAATTTTTTTGTTTACAAAAATTTGACAATTAAAAATAATATTTCAATGTATTTGTAAAATCTACCAAAAAATCTAGATTTTTAAAACTTGATCTAGATCAAAAAATAAATCAATCTTTTTTTGCCAACGAACACAAACTGACAGCTAATTTGATCTGACAGCTATTTTTTTTGATCTCAGATCAATTTTTTTTTGCCAAAGAACACGACATTATCTCTTATGTCGTGTTCTTTGGCTTGATCGAAAAAAGATTGATTTATTTGCTTGCCAACGAACAGCTTAAAATAAATCAATCTACTTTTGTAAATGTAGTAGTAAATTGTTTTGACTTTTTGTTCTATCAGTTGATATGTTTGGTTATGTTTACATTTGAAAATGATAGATTTTACGTTTTATCATTTTATTTGTAATAACTTTATTATTAATTAGTAATTTAAATAATAATAAATTATTTTTAAACAAAATAATAATAATAGTTAAATTGGCGGGTTTTTTTGTTTACATAAATTTGACAATTAAAAATTAAATATCAATGTATTTGTAAAATCTACCAAAAAATCTAGATTTTTAAAACTTGATCTAGATCAGAAAATAAATCAATCTTTTTTTGCCAAAGAACACAAACTGACAGCTAATTTGATCTGACAGCTAATTTTTTTGATCTCAGATCAAGTTTTTTTGATCTCAGATCAATTTTTTTTTGCCAAAGAACACGACATTAATTCTTTGATTATTTCTAAACTAAACATTTATAAAAAATCATAAATTAACAATTGTGTACTACTTCTCAGGTAGTTATGGCTGGTATTAAAGAAGAAGGAATTGATTTTTGTTTTATATTAAATTAAAAAGGAATAACAATTAAAATGAAAAAGAAATAAATGTTTTATTGATTTAAATTAAAAAAAAAAAGAAAATAACGATTTTTTAAAATTAAAGGTAGAAGTGCAAATTTAAAAACAAATTAAAAGTGAAACTATGTTATATTTATTGTCTCAATATTTACTCTATGGTAAATATTAAATTTGAGTAAATATCAGATATTTGTTCCAAACATAAGAGTATATATAAATATAGAGAAAACATAAATACAAAAATTTATAAAGAGAGACAAAAACAAAAATTCGTCATATCATACCAAATCTGTAATATTCAATTTCTCATTTCTCCATTTTGATTTGTTTTTCAATGTTTATACACAACATACTTTTTATGAAATTATAAATTAAAAACATTTCTAAATTTAAAATGCCAAAAAATATTAAATGTTTTCTTCATAATTGCGCTAATTTTTCAAAAATGATTGACTTCAAAGTTATTGAGTTATTTCTCTTGATTATTTAAATCAAACATTTCATAAAGAACAAGCAATACTTTCTAACGACATGGAGAAATATCAAAGTGTATTATGAAAATTTTGAAAATTATGAAAATTATTATGAAAATTTTGGAGAATGCAATAACGAAAATTAAGCCATCAAAAGCTATAGGACCCGACGGAATCTCAACCAATCATGCTCAAACACATCGGACCCAAAGAATTGAACTTCCTCACTACTACACTTAATACATCTTTAAATACTCTACAGATACCAAATATCTGGAAAACGGCCAGAATCAGCCCCATTTTGAAACCAGGAAAACCTGATGAAATGAGAGAGTCTTACAGACCAATATCCATCCTTTCATCGGTCGCAAAACATATCGAAGCACTTCTGCTCCCTCAGCTAACAAGATCCTGCAATTTGGCGCCACACCAACATGGCTTCCGGAGAGCACACAGTACAACCACCGCGCTACACAGAATACAAAACCAGATCATTGATGGTCTGAATCAAAAACAACCATGCGCTAGAACAATTTTAGTTGCACTTGACATGTCAAAAGCATTCGACACAGTGTCGCACGCTGCTCTATTGGATGATATCTTCAATACTAATTTGCCAGGTTTAATGAAGCGCTGGTTGTGCAATTACCTCAGAGGTCGCCAAACATACGTTGAGTTCCGTAACCGCAAGTCCAAAATGAGAGGGCTAAGACAAGGAGTTCTCTCACCGTCATTATTCAATATCTACCTAAGCAGTTTGCCTATCCCACCAGAAGGAATAACTATCGCGTCATATGCAGACGACTGCGCAGTGCTTGCAACTGAAAATTGTTGAAAAATAGCAATAATATAAACCACAAATTAATATATTGAACGCACCCATCTGGTATATGAATTTTTATCATGCTATGCTATGCTTTTTATTATATATATTGTTTTGTTCTTTTAAATATTTATTCTATTCAAAAACTTTGTAATAAAAAGAATAGAATATAATCTTAACAGCTCAATTTGGGTGTTTAATTATTTGTTTGCTTACTGTGAACTCCTATATAACTTATTTTCAATAGGTTATGGGCCCAGACCCAGTAAAGGCAAATAAGTATATATAAATTTTTTATTCGCCCATATATTAAAGTGTTACTTTATTACTGTGATTTGCGGCTTTAAAGTATCACTTTTCAACTATTTATTTTGTCGTCATAGCTACGTCCAAAAAAGTAAAAAGCATTTGTATTTGTTTAAATTCTATGAAAAATAAATTTTTTTATCAAAGCAACCTGCAAATTCAAAATTTCATTATCCAATTAAAATAGTTGTTATCATTTGTTATCATAGAATTTGGAAAAAATAATAAATATTTGCAAACTCCACATCCGTCCAAAATCTTTAGCTTTACGTCCTAGCATCATAATGTACTATTTTCGGATACAAATTGAAACAGTTACTAAAGTTAAGATGGCGGATGCAAATAAAAGTACATTTATTAAATTGAATAATAGCAATTATTTCAATTGGAAATTCCGGATGGAAATGTACTTAATTAAAGAAAAATTATGGAAAACAGTTAACGAAGATCCACCAGCACATCCCGCTGCGGATGCGCAACCAACCTCATCACAGGCGGAAGAAACATGGTTTCAAAAGGATGCAGAAGCACGAGCAGCAATTGGTTTAAAGGTGGAGGATGATCAATATTGTCATCTGCGTGGAAAAACAACTGCAAAACAATGTTGGCTGGCACTAAAGGAACATCATGAAAAAGATTCTTTGGGAAGTAAAATAAGCTTAATACGTCGAGTTTGTGGAAAGAAAATGACTGAAGAACAAAGCATGGAGCGTCATCTCAGTGAATTTAATGAATTGTTTCAACGTTTGGCTGATTTGGGTGCAAATCAACTGGAAGAAAGTTGGCAAGTCGGTATTATTCTATCCAGTTTACCGAAAAGTTATGATTCGATGGTATCGGCTCTTGAAATTCGAAAAGAAGAAGAACTTACAATGTCATTAGTGCAAACGAAATTAATAGAAGACTACAAGCGACGACATGATGAAGATGAAGTCAATGGTGAAGTCAATAGTGATTCAATACTGAAAATGGCAGAGGCGAAACAGTGTTTTTTCTGCAAGGGTACAAATCACATAAAGAAGGATTGTTACAAGTTTAAAGCTTGGAAAGGTAAACAGGACCAAGAAAAGGAATTAAATTCAAGGTTAAGTGGCTCGAAAAGTGAAAAGGCAAACAAAATTGAAGAAACAAAGGAACATTTGTTTTCAATGACGTCATCATCATGCAATGGATGGTTAGTTGATTCCGGGGCAACGAGTCACGTAACAAACAGTAAACAGAATCTAACATCAATCGATCACATGTATAATGGTGAAGTAAATTTGGCGGACGGGACCAAATCAAAGTTTGCGGGAAAGGGTACATGTGAAATTAAAATGATTAATTCAGACGGCGAAGTGTCAAAGGCAAAAATTACGGATGTATTATACACACCGAATATTGATGGAAGCATGCTGTCAGTGAAAAAGTTAGTCAATAATGGATATACAGTTATTTTTAATCCAAATATGAGTGAGATCAAATTAAATGAAAAACAGATTGCGGTGATTGATGAAACACATGGTTTATACAAAGTACGACAAGCAGGCACGGTTTGTGCAATCAAGGAAGTAGAAGAGCTAGTCGAAGGATGCATACATTATTGGCATCGAGTTTTCGGACATCGTGATCCACAGGCAATTAGAGAAATGGTAAAAAATGGATTGATTGGAAAAATAAAGATCATCGAATGCAATGAAAAGGAACAATGTGAGACATGTCTTATAGCAAAAACAACAAGGCTACCATTTCCGAAAAGATCTGAAACAAAATCAGCCGGAATTATGGATTTAGTTCACACAGATGTTTGTGGACCAATGCAAACGGCATCACATGGTGGAAAGCGGTATATTCTCACATTCATCGATGATTTTTCAAGGCACACTTTGGTATATTTTCGGACACATAAGTCTGAAACTGAGGAAAAACTACACGAATACATAGAGTTAGTGAAAAATAAATTTGGTAAAATGCCGAAGGTGATTCGTTCAGATAGAGGAGGGGAATACGTTGGAAAAGGAGTCACATCATATTTAAAAAGTAAAGGAATTGAGACACAGTTGACTACACCATATACTCCTCATCAGAACAGAGCTGCAGAACGTAAAAACAGAACGTTGGTTGAAATGGCACGATGTATGCTCACAGATGCGGGATTGTCAAATGTTTTTTGGGCAGAAGCTGTGGGTGCGGCAAATTATATACAAAATCGCGTCTTAACTAGATCAACCGATAAAACACCATATGAGTTATGGACAGATCGAAAGCCTGATACTCGTCATATGAGGATTTTTGGTAGTAAATGTTTTGTACATATACCACAACAGAAGAGACGAAAATTGGACAATACAGCGGTTTCAATGATACTGGTCGGATACGATGAAGTTTCAAAGGCGTATCGGTGCTATGATTTTGAAAGTAAAAAGCTGGTGATTAGTCGAGATGTACGTTTCGTAAACGTTAAATTGCATCAGAATGAATCAATTGTGGATACAACGGCTTCAAAAGGTGGTAACATAGATAAATCTTGTGAACATCAGGACACTGATGTGGATGAAACGGTGATACCAAATCAGGAGATGAGTTCGGATCTAGATATTTCTACGTATGAATCAGAAATGGAACATCAATCTGATTTGGAATTAAATGAAATCCAAAATGATGGGGAAAGAAAATATCCTGTAAGATCGACAAGAAATATTTTACCACTGCGTTACAGAATTAATGCAATCGTCGAACCAGAGTCATTGGCGCAAGTATTGTCAAGTGAACAAAAATCAGAATGGATTGAAGCGATGGAAAATGAAATTGCCTCACTTGCAAAGTTTGAAACATGGGAACTATGTAAGCTACCGGATGGTCGTAAAGCAATTGGAAGTAAATGGGTTTACAAAGTAAAGACAGATATAAAGGGAAATGTTTGCCGATACAAGACAAGGTTGGTAGCACAGGGATACTCACAACAATATGGTATCGATTATGATCAAGTGTTTTCACCAGTCGTTAAACTAACAACTTTTCGTATTTTGCTTTCGATTGCATCAAAAGAAAAATTAATAGTTCGACATTTGGATGCAAAAACAGCATTCCTAAATAGTAAGATGAATGAAACAATCTACATGAAGCAACCACCTGGATTTGAAGATAAACAGAAACCAGATTACGAGTGCAAACTAAAAAAAAATTTATACGGTTTAAAACAAGCAGCACGATTATGGAACAAAGAGATCAATGACATTCTCATCGGAATGGGATTAGAACAAAGTAAGGCTGATCCGTGTTTGTATTTCAAAGAGGAGAATGCGGGTTGGGTTTTCTTATTGATCTATGTGGATGATATCGTGGTAGCAGCGAAATCACAAGAAGTTATTAATCGTATTACGATAATGATTAATCAGAAAATTGAGATAAAGGACTTGGGTGATATTAATCATTATCTGGGTATGGAAGTCACAAAAAATGATAAAGGATATTACAGTTTGTGCCAGTCAACATATATTAAACAGTTAACAGAAGTCTTCGGATTGGCACAATCAAAAATATCACCAATACCAATCAGTGTAGGATATGGCAAAGCAGATTATAGTGATACTGGACTATTGTTATCAAATACACAATATCAACAGTTATTGGGCTCATTGTTATATATTGCAGTGAATACCAGACCAGATATTAGTGCGGCTGTATCAATCTTGGCGCAAAAGACGAGTCAACCACATCAGGATGATTGGAATGAATTAAAGCGGGTGCTCAAGTATCTGAAAGGAACAAATGATTTAAAACTAAACTTGAGCAGTGACCATGAACGACAAGATTTATTCGGTTATGCAGATGCAAATTGGGCAGAAGATAGAAATGATCGAAAATCAAACAGTGGATTTGTGTTCATATTCAATGGCGGTACAATAAGTTGGAGATGTCGAAAGCAGAAATGTGTGGCATTGTCATCGACAGAAGCAGAGTTTATTGCACTCAGCGAAGCAAGTCAAGAGGCAATATGGATTCGACGTGTGTTGAAAGACATGAAACAAAATATTGATACGGCAACAACCATTTTTGAGGACAACCAAAGTTGTTTAAAGTTAATCACTGACGAAAAACTTTCAAGCCGAACTAAACATATTGACACAAAGGTGCATTTCATCAAGCATCATGTGGAAGGAGGCGAAATTCATTGCAAGTATTGTCCAACAGAGGTTATGCTTGAAGATATGATGACCAAACCATTGGCTGAACCGAGATTCATTAAGCTCAGATCGGTGTGTGGTTTAAATAATTGAGGAGGGATGTTGAAAAATAGCAATAATATAAACCACAAATTAATATATTGAACGCACCCATCTGGTGTATGAATTTTTATCATGCTATGCTATGCTTTTTATTATATATATTGTTTTGTTCTTTTAAATATTTATTCTATTCAAAAACTTTGTAATAAAAAGAATAGAATATAATCTTAACAGCTCAATTTGGGTGTTTAATTATTTGTTTGCTTACTGTGAACTCCTATATAACTTATTTTCAATAAAAATAACGTGCAACAACTCACAAATATTCTGAACCTTAATATTCTTAATGATTGGTTTAAAACCAGAAAACTAAAACTTTCCACTGAAAAGTCCACTTCTACACTTTTCATCACATGGCCGAAGGAGGTAAATTCAACACTAAGCATCTGTATAGACAACATACTTATTCCTACAGTAAAAACTTCGAGACTGTTGGGTGTAACATTCGATCCACTGCTTAAATTCAATGCTCATGCACAACAAATAAACTCGAGATTGAAAAACAGGAATAACGCATTGAAAGCACTAGCGGGTAGTTCATGGGGCAAAGATAAAAACACGATCAAGTTGCCACCACTCACTGGAATAAGTTACAAACAACACAAAATGCTGCCTTGCGAACCACAACCGGATGTCACCTGATGGCTCACCGAGATATCTATACAATATCTATTGGCCTGTCACAAAGAACAACATCCTTGCAATGACACCTTAACTACGATTGAACCACCTAAAGACATAAGGAACACAGCAAGATCCCGACTAGCAATTTGTTCAGGTATGTCCTATTATAATCCGGGGCGGATCAGGGTGTAATAAGGTAAATCCTGATAGGGCATTTGCATCCGGCCCCTATCAGAAATCACACTTGATTTCACTACTAGGGCGTGCCGTATTTGTCCTGATCCGGCCCGGATTTCGAAAACCTATCTCATCCGTAGTAGTAAATGCTTGATCAGAATCATATCTGATTTTCCAATTCAGGTATACCCCATTTGTCCGGATCTGAGCCCTATTTCATTTTAATATATTTCATTTGGTTAAAATTCACTAGAGTATTATCTATTTTAGATATACATAGTTTGCAAAATTTCGCATATACTTTAGTTATAGCTTCTCTGCGTTGTGAATACATATAGGTAAGTATAAAGTTAGAATTTTTTTATAAACATTTCTTTTAATGTATGCAGTAGTAAATTTTCTAATTTTTCGAATGTATGTTAAAGAAAATTCCCTATTTTAAATTATCCGGTGCTGGTCTGTTTCAAGTAGGGCTGCCTGATCTGGTTTGGATAGTTTGAGGCGTTACATTACTGATCAGGACCTCTTCAGTGTGCCTGATACGGTCCTTATCAGTAGTAGGGAAAGCCGTATCCGGTCTAGATCTGAGCCCTTACATAATGCTAGTCGGGATGCTTTCTGCTAGATGTCAGAGATAGCCAGGTTACTGGTAACATCAACAAACCTACATATAGAACTGGCTTAAAACCACTCCACACCAAAACGGTTGAAAATGCAATAAGGGACTATATTCCAAATCGTGTTGTAAATAGAAAGCCACCAAAAGTCGCTGCCGAAGAGGCCCAACTACCCCGTAGCACCATATCCATCCTAGCTCAACTAAGATCCGGTTGGTCACGCATTCTAAACCACTACATGAGCAGAGTCGAACCTGAAATTATTGACAACTGTCCCGCATGTGAGGGCAAGCCACACGATGTAGACCACCTATTTAATTGTCCTGAAAATATAACTAACTTGACGAAGGAAGATTTCTGGTACCGCACAAGGGCAGTAGTAGAGTTCCTGAACATGGACATGGAGCAGGAGGATTAGCACCAAACACGTCGCTACAACAACATGAAAATTTTGGAAATATTTTTTAAAAGAAAAATCCCTTTTTCAGTGTGTGAATACAATTAGATTCTTTTAAAAATGGTAGTTCATTGAAATATTTAATGATTATGTATTTTAGGCTTCGTAGTTTCCTATCCGTGCTCGGTAGTAAGAGTCTGAACTAGTTTGCAATCCTTGTGTTTGCGAACTTCAACATTTGACCTAAGCTGACTCCTTATGTATACTCACTTCAATCACCCACTCGTGAAGTTCAAAAATAATTTTCTTCAACATTTTACCACTTAACCTTCTTAAATAACATTTTGAAAGATAACTCGACCACTATAGTTTTCGTTCAATTTTTGGTTTTGTAATTTTGTTTTGTTCATTTTTGAAAATAAGTAAAAAATTGTGCAGTCGAAAATTACAAAAAAAAATCATTTGGAGCGGAATATAATCAGAGTTAGCTGTATTTAAAATTGTTGACTGGTAATGAATTTTGATTCAAACAGGGATCTCTAACAAAATTCGTACAGCTGACAATCTAAATACATGTTTTTACCCTATTTTAACAAAATCAAATTATTTTGTTTTATTCTTCTAAATTAATAATTAGTTGCGAAATGACAATATTTTTTAAACAAATTATCCCAAAATTCAAACCGTTTGTTATCTGGATTCTGATGCATTACTAAACAAGTGCTCGATATTTCCAAAATATTATAACTTAAACTCGTATATGGCTTCCATTGAAATATTTCGTTGATGTTAGACGGATTCCTTAAATTAAATTAGAATTTAGTGAATAATTAGCAATAATTAGTGAAAAGTAAAAAATATGTAAGTTTTTTAATTAATTATTACCCAAATTTTATAAAATTAGAAAACAGTCCTGTTATTTTCTCTATATATTTAGCCTCCTCTATACTACTTCTTAAATGTTTGTAAAATATCGGTCCAAATGATCCACATGTAAATATATAACAAAGCTCATCTCCATGTACAGCACCATTATAATTTGATATTTGAGCTTGGGTCTTATAGTAGTTAAGAGTTGAATTCAAGGAAAACCTAAACAAACAATTGAAACGTGTTATTATTTACGATGCCCAGCATCTGAACAACAATTTCTATAAAACTTAAATATACCTATAAAAATATGTTTTCCCAGTATTTCTTTCGAGATTTAAATTAGCACTTTTATATATTTTGTAAACTAAATAAATATCAGACAGCAAATTTACATACTCATAAAATGTTTCATTATTTACAATTCCGCTATTGGTACCAAAATAAAATTCACGAATTTCTTTTGCAATTGTTTTATATTCCTGTAATTTAAATTATAAAATATAAAAAATTAAATGTCTGTAAAGTAAAGAAAGATACAGACGTTTGAGTTAAAATCTAAATGAAAGTCATCATTTGGTAACTGGATATGAAAATATTCATTAAACCGATTGAGACGTTCCGGATGTTTGGCTGTTAATGCAGTGTAGAATAAACTTTCCTACAAACAAGAAAAAATAAATTTTTGAATAATATAACAGGCATTACTTTGAAATACTCTTGAGGTATATCCCAGTAAAACATCAAAGTTATATGAATGATTTTCGATAATTTGTTGCGGAAAATCGGTTAGGATTGGATCAGTTGCATTAACATCTAAAGATTATGTAAGTTAAGTATTTAAAATAATATATTATTAAGATTTAGTATGAGTATGATTGTACCTTCGATTACAGGAACGTAAAATAGTTTTATCATTCTTTTAACATCAGCTGCATAATGATTTTGGGCTCCTTTAAATAATAACTTATAGTCTGTTGTTTGTAAAAATTCAATAAACTGACTATCGTTATTAATTTCTTGTTGCTGTAATGCTAAAAATAAAAATGCTTAGTTTATCTTTTGTTATTTTTACTAGCTCGATGCCTTTTCTCACAGAAATTGTAAAATAGGCACAGAAAAGTACTAATACCCTAATACCCTACGAGTATGAAAGTTCTAATACCCTAATACCCTACGAGTATGAAAGTTCGTTTTTAGAGTGTTTGTTTGTGTGCGAATTTTACACTGTACTTTTTCTGCGAAGATACTAAAAATATAAATTTTAATTTCATTTAATTTTTGGAATAATCTTTTATTTTGTAATTTATTTTCATTATAATTAATGTAGGTAGGAATCCCATAGCTTTCGCATTCCTTTCCTAGCCCTTTCGTATCCCTACACACGGTGATATTTTAGAGGTGCTGGCAGATGAACTGTATTCAGTCAACGGTAGCACACAGCACACTAACCCTTAGTTATAAACGAGACTTCATATAACTCTGTATAATAATTAGGGAAGAGTGTGCGTCGCATGAACAAGGAATATGCCACTAACTGAATTATTGGCAACCCAATTATAGTGTTTTTTCCGCATATTTTAAAAAAATGGCTTTTTGCCCTTTTATTTTATTTTTAGTTCCTTTATCCTATCAATGAAATATTGGTCTGTGTCATATTTTGTTATGTGAAAACTGAGAGGATTTATTCATTCTTTAAAAAAAATTGCATCCATCATCACCTCGACAAAACGCATGTTGTTGTGGGACCTTTGCCTTGGAAGGTTTTTATGTGTTGTTGTGATACATATTGTAATACCTACTACACAATACATTTTATTTAAAAATACCTTGAATTCTACATAAAGTTTTTATTATTTGAATAATAAAACCATTTGAGCAAATGCTGAAGTAACGCCAAGCTATCTACCTTAGCGTATCAGAATTTTTTCATTTTGATTTATATCATGTGCGGTAAATTTAAATTTCAATGTATGTGAAATAAATTAACTAAACAATTGCTTCTCTAATTTTTTTTCTATTTTTCAAAAATAATAAAAACTGTCATGCTCGATAAAAAAATGTCATACTTAAGCATACCCTAAAAATCAAGATGGTTCGACCACTGTACTGAATAATATAATTTTAAAGTAAATATTTCGAGTGAAAATCAAATAAATAAAGGTAAAAATATACTTACCGAATTCAAAAATCTGTTGCTTGTGTGTAACATTGGCAACAACACCCGCACCCAACGCCGACCCACTCTGCAATATAACTCGTTGAAACAAATTTTGAGTAAATGGTAAGATTGCTAAAATATTAGTCATAGCAGCACCGGAACTATGTCCACCTATCGTAATTTGCTTTCGATCACCACCGAAAGATTCAATATTCTCATTCACCCATTTCAATGCGAGTAATTGATCTTTTAATCCCATATTTCCGGAATAAATATCATCATCTAAATTTAAAAATCCAAAAATAGAAAGGCGATAATCAAAAGTAACTAAAATAATATTTTGTTCCATAAAAAAATCTGGACCAAATATATCACTTTCACCAGAACCCTCATAATATCCACCTCCATGTGTATAAAACAAAACAGATAAATTTTTTGACGGTGAAATTGCTAGAATTAATAAACATATTATTATTTATATGCAAATAATTTCGTTATATTTTATTTACTTGGAGTATATACATTTAAATAAAGACAATCTTCATTGCCAATTATATTTTTACTGCTATCAAATTGTGTGCAAACATTTTGAAAGTTTAATGTAAGCAATGTTTCGTTCCAATTATCAGGTAGTTGTGGAGGCTGAAATATTTTATTTGTTAAGAATATGGTGAATGTTATTAATTGCTATTAACCAATAATGATAATGTTATTTTATGTAATATAATATTTCATAAATGCTAATTTTTATTCTCCTTCGTTTTCTTTCAAATATCTATCGGTTTCGATAGATTTGGTGAAGTTCCAGGATTTATAATAAGTTATGTCAAATTTTGTTTTGCTTTACCACCAGTATTCATCAAATTCTATAGCCAATTATAGATAGTACTAACCGATAAACGCTTAATTAATAATTGAAATCCCAAGATGTATATCAAGGCATTTGGATGCGAATTAATTCATTAATTAGCTTTACACAAGCAACGAAAATTAAATACTGAATAAAACTTAATAATAAAGGTTTTAATAATAATAATATATAATGAAAAAAAAAACAAATATGATGAAATAGTACTTACTAAAAATCGTAATTTACCCAAAGGTGGCTTAGCATATGGAATCCCACGAAACGAGTAGTACTCAATTTCTTTGAAAACAGTGACTTTTTTTTCGCCAAGTATAATACCATTTTTTATTTGAACTTTTAAGTTAATGTTACTATCAATCGTTAATGGTTTAATTGCGACTAGAAAAACTACTAAATAACAATGAAATCTTCCCATATTTAAAACATGAACATATTTTACGGAGCAAGAGCGACTTAATGTACGTTGATTAATAGATCAGGATAAACTAAAAAGACCAAAAAACAAATTAGATAATTATCAGAAATATGTTACCAAATATTTTCTTGCGAAATATGCATATTTTTAGAGAAATCAAATGAGTGTTGTTTTGTTAAAAGTAATATTGATGCAAATGGTTTAAATAAATAAAATTTCAACAATACAGCACACATTGCTATAGGTCAGTGTTGCATTTATATTTTACAGTGTCGTCCAATATAAGTTTTCATTTTAGATTTATTTAAACACTTTTTAGTTAAACATTGGCCTAAGATACCTGTGAACCGAATTTGGAGGTAATAGTTCAGGTAGTTTATGGAATATCTAGTATCTTTTCCACAGTCAGACAGATAAACACACACACACGAACAGGATTGCAATCGCATAAAATATCTCTACAGCTTTCGCTAATATTACAGAGTATAACAAAACAAAAGAAAAATAAAGGTATTGGCCTATGATACCTTTGTGCCAAAGTTGGGGTCCATAGGTCAAGTTTTTGACCTCCATATCTCAGATCATTAACTTGATAATGTTCGAAATCAATGAAATAACATTATTCTTGTGTACCAAATTTGGGGTCAATAGGTCAAGAAATTTCACAGGTCACAGACATACAAACGTACATTTTTGGACTTCCCCATACCTCGTGTCAAAATTAACAAGTATTGTATTGTCCTAAGATACCTGTGTACCAAATTTGTGATCAAAATTCAAAAGGTCAAGTATAGTTTCTGAAATATCTTTTCCGCGGCCAGACAAACACACACACACACACACACCCAATGACAGAATTGCAATCGCCCTTTCTCTATAGCTTTCTATAGTTAATAATTCGCTCAATTTCATCTTTTACGTTATAGTCAGGCTCGTGACTTACATAAAACATAATACTAAAGATTTAAAGATGTTTTTGGTATTCAAAGCTGATTTCTTACATTTCTTAAGGCTACAAAGCAAATAATAGCAAATTAAAGCAAAAATGTATTATTATTATTAACAGAATTATTGAACTCTAATTAAAATTTTGTGTATTTTTAGACATTTATATAGTATAGCGGTTGAGAAAACTACGGTCAGTTTGTCCTCCATATGGCATCGCAGTCGGAGCAAGATAATTGGTAGACACCAGACTTGGAAGTTTGTTATTGTGTAAGTTTGTTATTTACTAGAAGGTTTTGGATTTAATTGACTTCACGTTTACTGTTGAAGGTGCTAATTGCTGAACAGCCGGAATCTCTATAAACATGCCGAAATCTAAATTAAAAGTTTTATCAACATTTTTGAACTTTTCCATATAGTTGTTGTTTGAGCGCGATAATTTCAACTGATTATCGCATCTTTGGCATATCTTGGCAACGTATAATTGTTACCTGATAATTTTAATACGAAAAGTTTTTAAATTTCTTGACCACAAATTCCTTGTCAATGCATAGATTTGACATGGCGTAAATATTTTCTATTTACATAATTCTAAATATTTCTATACTGATAATTATATATATTATTCACATCATTTATGCGATTCAGTACAATTTAATTGTACTGTTTTTCAAGGTTAACTAAATGGTAATAGAAGTAAATTATTTGACGTCATCATCAAATTGATTAACTTACATATGAAAATTACAATTTGTTTGATAGTTGTTTTTATAAATTATAATAAAAATAAAAATTACTCTTTAATTAGAAACCAACAGAAATACTCATATTTTATTTTTTGTGATTAATAAAACATCAACTAATAAAACATCAAACGATTCGAGAGTCAACATTTGCTCCTTCGAGATAAAGAAGACACCGCACCAGTGGATCTACATCATCATTTGATCATCATAAACATTCGGTCTTTCAAACCGTCATCACTGGGTTTTCAAAACATCAATAAAGCTTAAGCAGCGATCATCAACATCAAGACGCAGCTACGTATTGTAATCTAAGCTACGTATAACTACATAAACATTTGGTTTGTTCAAACCAGTCTTAAAAAACATCAAGAACAAAACACTAATTTTAAAATATGGCGGATTACCAATTCTTGGTTCAAGCACAGACAGAAATTTCGCAAAGACTGAAAACTGTGCAAAGGAACACCAAAAAGGATGGCAAGGAGCGCAAAACAACCAATGAATATTTTAAAAAACGCCTGGCAGAGATCCACACACTTTGGGCACAATTCAAAGCTAACGACAATAAACTGCAAGCCTTTTTTGAGCAAACTAAGGAAGAGTCTTACTGGAAATTAATAGAAGAATTGTATATAATTAAAAATGATTTCCAATCGTGTCTGGAGCAAGAAATTCAAAATATGAAAACAGCAGCACAGCCACAATACAACTCAATACCTGCAGAAACAGCACCTACGCCAGATCAAGATCATCTAATACCGAAACCAAACACAGCGGCTCTGATACAAAAACAGAGGATCAGAGCAAAAGAATTGTTGCGGAACATAAAAACCATTAAAGATGACACATAAGCAAACACCAGAACAAAGTCATATTATGATCAGAAGATTAAATATCTCACTCGCAAATGGGAAAATATATCCATTCTTCATGAAGACATCATCGTGGAAGACATTGACCAGATCTACAACCAAGAATTCGAATACTGGGAAAGTGAGTTTTTCGATATAACACAAGCAATGGAAGAAGAAATCGAAAAATTAGGAAAATCTATGTTTCACGCAACACAAGTTCAGCCGAGAATTCAAACGCCAGCAATAACAATTCCTACGTTCAATGGAAACTATTTACAATGGACAACATTTAGAGACATTTTTACACAAGTGATACATGATAGTCAAGAAATTGGAAATGCCACAAAAATGCACCATCTAAAAACGCATGTAATAGATCAAGCAGCTGATTTGTTAAAACACTTCACCACATCAGAAGACAACTACCGAACAGCATGGGCAACACTTAACGTAAGATATAACAACAAGCGAATATTAGTCTTATCACACATCAAGAGACTATTAAATTTCGGAACAATCCAAAATGAAGCATCAAATCCTTTACCCAGACTGAAGTCTTGATATTTCAGAGCTGTGAGATTTCAGCCCCTCCATATTTTTCTGATTAATAAAACATCAACTAATACAATATCAAACGATTCGAGAGTCAACATTCCTTAAAGCACATAGTTCTTTAACCCAAACTTTAGTTAGCATGGTATCTTTGGAATTGGACGTTAATATATAATTCATCACACAATATAATTTACACTACAAATTTCTAAGTTTGTGACAGTCAAAGTTTGTGCGATCAACTCGAAACTTGAAACGAATTGTATTCCATTTTGTAAAATAGTATAACTACAGCGAATACAAATATAAGTCGTTCACTGAACATAATAACTAACTCCACTATTTGAAAAATCTTAAATTTAATAGCGTTTTCGTTTCTCGATTTAAGTTTTGACCTCAGAGCGGGCAAAACTCTTTCAGTTTTGCATTTTTTTTTGTAGTTTTGCATTTATTTTTTCAGTTTTGCCCTTAAAATACTTGGGAATCGAACAGAAAAAAGTCACATTTTTTATATCTGTCAAATTTGTTTAACAAAATAAAGGAATTCAATTTTTTAATGTATTTTATTATTTTTAAACTATTTAAATATTTTTATTTAAGAAAAATATGGAGGGGCTGAAATCTCACAGCTCTGAGATATCAAGACTTCGGTCTGGGTTAAGGATTTTTATATAGTTTTTGGCAAAAAAATTTAATGAGGACATGGTTTTTAGTTTTGGGCAGCGATGTATTTCAAACATAACTTTTTGTTAAAGTACATGTATTTTTTATCTCTATTTGGATATGTATTACAAAACTAACACGAAACATCAATACGTTGTTCGAAAATTATAACAGATCATAAATTAACATAATTTAGTGAAAATATTATACAATCAGCAAACTACTCAAAATCTCTCCATTTAGCGTTTCGAGAAAATATTTCAAAATCACAAATTCATATTTCTTTCAAAATTCCAAAAATATTGTAAAAATTAAATAAAATCAAAAATTCAAACAAAATTCTAAAAATATTTCAAAAATTATTACAAAATCAAAGATTAAAACTTTTTCAAAAACTCTAAAAATATTGCATAAATTATAACTAAATCAAAAATTGAAATTTTTTCCAAAGTTATAAAAATTATAATATAATCAAAAATTTAAAATTTTTTCAAAATTCTGAAAATATTCCAAAAATTATTACAAAATCAAAAATTGAATCTTTTTTCAAAATTCTAAAAATATATATAAAATTCAAAAATTCAATTTTTTTTTTCAAAATTCTAAAAATATTCCAAAAGCTAGAATAAAATCAAAAAATTTAAATTTTTTCTAAATTTTAATAATATTCCAAAAATTCTTAAATATGCAAAAATTATTACAAAATCAAAAATACAAACTTTTTTCAAAATTCCAAAAATATTTCAAAAACTATAACAAATTCAAAAATGTCCATGTCCAAATTCATGTTCAATTACATTTACGTCATAAAAACAGCTACATTTTTTGTCCAAAAAATTGGCTAAAAAAATAAATAAAATCATTTTTTGACACACTTGACATTATTTTTTTGACAAACTTATAATGCCATAATTCTCTATAATAATAATAAAATTTCATGTCATACAAATTATTAATTTTATTTTTTTTTTTTTTATTTGGAGGCAACTTGATGGTAGGGATTTGTATGTGAGATCAAAAACTAGATTATTGCATTATAAGTTTGTCAAAAAAATGTTGTGAAGTGTGTCAATAGAAAGATTTTTTATTTATATTTTTACCCAATTTTTTGGAAAAAAAATAAAATGAATTATTTGTTTGAAATGAAGTTTTATTATTATTATTGAGAATTATGGCATTATAAGTTTCTCAAAAAAATGTTGTCAAGTGTGTCAAAATAAAGATTTTTATTTATTTTTTTACCCAATTTTTTGGCAAAAAATTAAACTAATTATTTGTATGACATGAAATTTTATTATTATTATTGAGCATTTTCAAAGAGAATTACGACATTTGTTTGTCAAAAAAATGTTGTCAAGTGTGTCAAAATAAAGATTTTTTTATTTATTTTTTCACCCAATTTTTTGGAAAAAAATAAAATGAATCATTTGTTTGAAATGAAATTTTATTATTATAATTGAGAATTATGGCATTATAAGTTTGTCAAAAAAATGTTGTCAAGTGTGTCAAAATAAAGATTTTTATTTATTTTTTTACCCAATTTCTTGGCAAAAAATAAAATTAATAATTTGTATGACATGAAATTTTATTATTATTATAGAGAATTATGGCATTATAAGTTTGTCAAAAAAATAATGTCATGTGTGTCAAAAATGATTTCATTTATTTTTTTAGCCAATTTTTTGGAAAAAAAATGTAGCTGTTTTTATGACGTAAATGTAATTGAACATGAATTTGGACATGGACATTTTTGAATTTGTTATAGTTTTTGAAATATTTTTGGAATTTTGAAAAAAGTTTGTATTTTTGATTTTGTAATAATTTTTGCATATTTAAGAATTTAAGAAATTTAAATTTTTTGATTTTATTCTAGTTTTTGGAATATTTTTAGAATTTTGAAAAAAAAATTGAATTTTTGAATTTTATATATATTTTTAGAATTTTGAAAAAAGATTCAATTTTTGATTTTGTAATGATTTTTGGAATATTTTCAGATATTGTTATAATTTTTGCAATATTTTTGGAATTTTGGAAAAAGTTTAAATTTTTGAATTTTTAAGAATTTTTGGAAAATTATTAATATCTAGAAAAAGTTTAAATTTTTGATTTTATTCTAATTTTTGGAATATTTTTAGAATTTCGGAAAGAAAAAATTTAATTTTTGAATTTTATATATATTATTCGAATTTTGAAAAAAGTTTCAATTTTTGATTTTGTAAGAATTTTTGGAATATTTTTAGAACTTTGAAAAAATTTTAAATTTTTAATTATATTATAATAATTAAACTATGGAAAAAGTTTCAATATTTGATTTTGTTATAATTTATGCAATATTTTTAGAGTTTTTGAAAAAGATTTAATCTTTGATTTTGTAATAATTTTTGAAATATTTTTAGAGTTTAATTTGAAAAAATTTTGAATTTTTGATTTTATTTAATTTTCACAACATTTTTGGAATTTTGAATGAAATATGAATTTGTGATTTTGAAATATTTTCTCGAAACGCTAAATGGAGAGGTTTTGAGTAGTTTGCTGATTGTATAATCTTTTCACTAAATTATGTTAATTTATGATCTGTTATAAATTTCCGACAACGTTTTGATGTTTCGTGTTAGTTTTGTAATTAATTTCTAAACCGAGATAAAAAAATACTTGTACTTTAACAAAGAGTTATGTTTGATATACATCGCTGCTCAAAACTAAAAACCATGTCCTCATAAAAGTTTTTTGCCGAAAACTATATCAAAATCCTTAACCCAGACCGAAGTCTTGATATCTCAGAGCTGTGAGATTTCAGCCCCTCCATATCTTGTATACTATATTAATAGCGTTTTCGATTCTACAAAAAAATGTGATATTTTTTGCACTTTTTTTTCAAAGAAAAACCTAAACTAGAAGAATGCACTGGCATTTATCAAATAAATTGTGATTCCTGTGATAAATTTTATATTGGCCAAACAGGTAGAAAATTCATCACCAGATTTTCAGAACATTTACCTAAACGAAAAAACATTCAAAATATAAAATCTATTTTTGCTTAACATCTAGTCGATGAAAATCATTCATATACAAGTTTTGAAAATAATTTTGAAGTTTTACATTTTTGTAACAAAGGTCCTCTCATGGATTCAATGGAAGAGTTTGAAATATATAAAGCTACTAAGAAGTCACCATTTTTAATTTTGAATGAACAACTATCATGTTGTTCAAATATTTTGTACAATTTAATTATAAATTAATATTTTTCTTTATTTCTTTGGTATTGCAATACAATTTTCAATATGTAATCATAGATGAAAAATTCAACTTAAGTAAATACGAAAAATGATGAAGTTTCAATTTAGAAATTATCTGAACATCAAAATTAAAATATGTTTCGTCATCGCCGCTTTGGCTAAGTTGTGTAAGACACATAGTATTTGAACAATGTGTCTCTGATGAATGTAGTTCGAATCCTAACACGAAACACAACAAAATTTTTTCTAAAGGAATTTTAGAGAAAATGAAAAGTTATTTCGAATTGCAAAATTCAAGTGATTTCCAATATGTACTTAAGCTTAATTGTTCACAAAAACCAATCCGATTTTTCTTTATTGTTTTTGTTCTTATCATATTTTACAATTTTTATTTTAAAAATTTTTTATGTTTAATTTAGTATGCATATTTTTAGAAACAAACAAATTTTCAAATAACATTGTCATAAATAAATTTATAATATAATAGCCGTAAGTCTATCCTTCTATACGAGCGCAACGGCAACCTTATCTATCCTTTAGTCTATAGTTCAAATATAGTTCAAATTGGTATATGGGTACCGCGCTCGACTGATGATCTATAGATTGAAAATTCGAAACCTGATTGTTGCACACTTTTTATTTTTTTTTTTAAATAACATTAAAATTATTGTTTTTTTACACACTTTCATTTTATTCATATTCATACATACATTTCGTTTTACGATAATGCAGTTTTTAAATTTTTATTTTAAATAACATAGAAATTGTTTTTTTTTATTCATAAATTCATCATTTTCTTTAAATAACTTTAAAATTATTGTGCTTTTTTATTTTATTATTCATGAATGAATTCATATAAATAAATAATTCATATATAAATAAAACTTATATAAAATTTTGTTTTTGTATACTTAGAATTATCGGTAAAGTAGTTCTTTAAAGTTAGTTAAAAAGTTAAGTTGTCTTTTGCCATAATTTGTTCAAGTTAAAATCATTAAAATCATTTCGATATTTACATTTCGATATTAAGAATAACAACAACTACTATAAATAACATTAAAATTATTGTTTTTTTACACACTTTTATTTTATTCATACATACATTTCGTTTTACGATAGTGCAATTTGATCGATAATGCAGTTTTCATAGCATTTTATTGCACTGTCATTTCCCGTTTCGTTCAAATTATTATATAATTTCGATATTAACAAGAAAATTAATTAGTTTTTTGACAGGCAGTGCTAAAAATCATATAATAGTGGTTTCCGATAATTATTTGCCATAATTTCATTACTGTGAACTAAATTAAGGAAAAACAAAAACTACTATTTGAGTATGTATTTCTCTTGCAATATAACAGCTTTATCATAAAAGATCGTGTGACGTCATTTTGTTTAGTTATGAATGCAATCATTATAGAATGCATTCAGGGGATTTTATTTTTTTTAATTTAATTAAGTTACATAATACATCTATTTATAATTTTTGTTGATGTTTTATTAATAAAACCTTTTTTATTTTGAATTAGTCACAAGATATGTAATATTTATTATGAAAAATAGATCGAATTTTTTTTAAAGGAATAATAACCTTTTTTTAAAGGAATAATTTTTACATTAAATAGTAAAGTTGGTAGATGGTTTTTATAATAAGTTTATTAAAAAAGAAAAGAGGAAACAAATTGATGAAAGTACATGATTAAAGGTCTATTTCCTCACTTTTTGACACAACATTTCGTAAAATACTAGCGCTATTATGGCAGGACCAGAACCAGAAAATTGTTCTATAGTACAGCGAACATAACAGCATAGAAAAATATAGATTTTTAACAATTTTTAAAACAATGTAGGTTGAAAACATTTGATATTTTTGGGACAAAAAACAGTTTGTGTTATAATATACATTTTCAAACATTTAATAATTTAAACCGATTTAATAAAATGAACTTTAAGAAACTCAGTACGAAATTTCGTTGTCATTGCCGATGTAGGGGGTTGTGAGAAAGGTTCGGAGCTCAACGCGAACCCTATATTTAATTTTTATTGTTTTGGTTTATTTTTTATATAGAACATAAAAATTATTCCTTTTTATTCATAAAAATTCCATTTACGGCATTTAAATTTTTCGATAATGTAGTTTTTCAAAACAGCTCTAATTGTCTTTTAGCCATTTCGTTCAAATTTATATCGTTGCGATATTAATAAGAAAATTAATTATTTATATGACAGATAGTGCTAAAAATCATAGAATATGTTTTTTTCCATCATTATTTTTGCATAGCTTCATTTTCTGTAAATAAAATATAGAAGAACAAAAGCTGCTATTTCAGTATTTTCTTATTATTATTATTTTCAACCATTTGTCATTGATCGTATAAAAATTTATCGTTAACCTCGCGATGGTTTTTGTAGAATTATAGTTAAGCAGAAGGTACACACAGAATAGATTAGAAGAGGTTGGATTATGATGGATAGTACTTAGTAGTTGTATCAAAGCCGGTTGAAAAGAGCAAGAGTGTATTGGTGTGCGTAGGGAAGGGGAAAGGAGGGGGCGGAGCCCGCGGGATACCCCCTAGTATAAAAAAATTTCACTGATGATAGATATATATATCTGAAACCGGTCTGATTTTTATATTTTATAAAAAGTTGTTAGAAAAATAAAACATTTTTATTAAACCAACAAATTTAATAATTATTTAACTTTTTTTTCAGGTCACATTTACTTCGGTCTGAAAGACATTCATGAGCCAAAAGTGAAATTCTTACCCCTTTTTGGGCATTTCTCGACGTTTTAGGACCAACTGATTCTAAAAAAGCAAAAAAATATATGTATGTCTGTCTGCCGGCCGGCCGGCTTCATTTTCTGTAAATAAAATATAGAAGAACAAAAGCTGCTATTTCAGTATTTTCTTATTATTATTATTTTCAACCATTTGTCATTGATCGTATAAAAATTTATCGTTAACCTCGCGATGGTTTTTGTAGAATTATAGTTAAGCAGAAGGTACACACAGAATAGATTAGAAGAGGTTGGATTATGATGGATAGTACTTAGTAGTTGTATCAAAGCCGGTTGAAAAGAGCAAGAGTGTATTGGTGTGCGTAGGGAAGGGGAAAGGAGGGGGCGGAGCCCGCGGGATACCCCCTAGCATAAAAAAATTTCACTGATGATAGATATATATATCTGAAACCGGTCTGATTTTTATATTTTATAAAAAGTTGTTAGAAAAATAAAACATTTTTATTAAACCAACAAATTTAATAATTATTTAACTTTTTTTTCAGGTCACATTTACTTCGGTCTGAAAGACATTCATGAGCCAAAAGTGAAATTCTTACCCCTTTTTGGGCATTTCTCGACGTTTTAGGACCAACTGATTCTAAAAAAGCAAAAAAATATATGTATGTCTGTCTGCCGGCCGGCCGGTCGGCCATCATTACCTACGAAATCTAGAAAACCGCTGGAGGGATTTCAAAATTTTTTTTTCTAAAAATAGGAATACTCAAGGATAGGTCCGAAAGGACGCTGTGTTCGATAACTATACCGGAAGTGTGTCAAAAAATCATTATGTGTGTCAAAAATAGCAAATTTTCATATTTTTGCTTAAAAAACGTTCATTTTAAGTGATTACGAGTAGGAACATTGACTTTGGAGCAATTTTGATGATAGGCATTGGTATGTGAGATCAAAAACTAGATTATTGCATTATAATTTTGTCAAAAAAATGTTGTCAAGTGTGTCAAAAGAAGGATTTTTATTTATTTTTTTACCCAGTTTTTTGGACAAAAATATAATTATTATTTATATAATCGAAATTGTTGAGTCGGAGTGACGTGAATAATTAACATAATTAACATAATATACGTTTTAAATATTTTTAATAATTACAAAAACACCAATTTTTTATTCACTTATTTTTTATGAACGACCGGTTTCGATTTTCAAAAATTCATCGACAGTTTTATTTTGCAATCGGATCAAAAAAAATTAAATAACTATCTCTAATCATTTTAATCATCTTAAATCATATTTTATTCCTGGTGGTTTAAGTTTAATTGCTATTTGTAGTATATATATATATATATAGTATATCTAACTACAGATCCTGATGCTCAACAAAACTATTGAAATTACTTTTCAAAGAAGTGGTAGAATAATCTTTGTATTTTATAAATAAGTCATCCCAAAACTTAAATGCTTTAAAGTTTGGACTATGGGCTGCCGATAAACCATTATTATTTATATCCAAGAAATCTATTTTTTTATTTGTAACAGGTAGCCAATTTACTGGACATTCTTCAGGTGTAGGATTCCTTTAATAAATAAACATAAGTTAACAATTATTAATTTTAAGGCTTCTATCCTTAAATATTTAAATAAAAAATTTTAAGTATATACAATAAAATTATATTCCAATATATTATTTTGTTACCCATATTTCGCAAAGTTGGTCCATAAAGTGGTAATAGTGTGGATTGTTTGTTTTTCTAAGCTGTGTTTAGTTAAATTCAAATAATGTGCTTCACCTAATCCCTCACATTTAAATAAATAGCAAAGCTCATCTGCATGAACCGCTCCTTCATACTCAGTTACTCCCGTCAATTGTTTATGCAGATTTAACGAGGAATCTACAGAGAATCTGTTTGCAATGATATGGGATTCATATCTAACTATTGGAGGAGTTTTAAAATACTACATACCTATAAACATATGTTTTTCCTTGGTTCTTTTCAAAACTTAATTGAATTCGTTTATATAAATAATATAACAAACTGCTATCTTGCAAAAGATCAACATATTCCAAAAATGTATCATTATTTATTGCACCACTTTCTCCGAAGTAAAACTCTCGAATTTCTTTGGTGATTCTTTGGTATTCCTATCAAATAATTTTAAATAACAAAAATAATCGCACAATAAAATTAATTCAGCAATACAACTTTAAAAAACGTACCTCGGAAGTATGGTTTAAATGAAAAGCTCTGTGCGGTAAAGTAATAATGAACTTTTCATTAAACGGTTTAAGAAGCTCAGGATTTTTCACATAAGCGCCAGAAAATAATAACCATTCCTTCGCATTTGATTAAAAATATGAAAAATTTAAAATTAAAATTTTTAAAATTAATATTAAAACCGATTTCTATATATCTGATTCTATAATAACTATGTAAAATGATGCTGTAATAGGAAAATTTGTTAAAAAATTAAAAGGCATTGAACGCCTTTGGAGTAGTTGGATCAGATATTGGCTTGCACTTTATATTCACCTCCTCTTCTGTTTTAATACACCTTTACCAGGTAAGTCGAGTGATATGCTTACAATAGTGAGACGGTACTGTATTACCTTGTTTCTTAATATATGAGTAAAGTCCTCTAAGTCTTCATTATGTGATTTCATACAACACCTTGTGAAATGTTGTAAACGTAGTGCGAATAGATAACATAAAATAAAAAGTAGTTCAATGTTCTTGCAAAAGGACATTTAAGTATAAATATAGCTTTTAAATATAACAAATCATATCCAATCTGCGAACCACGCACGTTGACTTCTTAAACAGTTATATTACAATAAGCCAACATTCGGAAATTAACTGTTACTAAAACAAAACGCGAGACAATCACCAGAGCAGCCGTAGCAACTCATCCTTTTACGGTCCAAGTGATAAGGTGTAGAATTGTCACTCTTTCATTTCTGGTATGCCTTACTTGCATTAACTGATAAGTATAATCCCCAAAATTGTAAAAACAACGTCAATAGTTTCCTTAAAGAAACTTAATTTATATTCTCAAACCATATTTGGCATATCGTACCTTCGGATATTTGGAGACGTTAATTTATAGTTCATTAAAACTAAACATGCGTAACTTTGAAGCTTGTTGTTAAAACAACAATATTTATAAAAACCGAATCTAAAAAATTATGGTGCAAATTATGAATTTTTTTTGCAATCCTTTAAATATATCTTATATATTAATACGCTAGTATATATATATACTGTCGGATGATTGTTTTTGTTTAATAAAAACGCTCACAAGCCTTAGATCAAAACAATTATGTTATTTATATTCTTATACTTCCATATATTTCGAGGGTTGTTTGCCCTCCTCTTCAGTGGTCTATAAAAAATTTATTTCTTTGATGTACAATCCGTAATTAACTAATCATACTACTACTTACTATTATGTTTATGACATTTAACTGGTTCTAATATTTTACATAACTAAATTCGTGCATGAAAAGACACCATATATATTAAAATTAACATTGAACGAATTAAAAGAATTAATGCTACACAGTTTTAAAATAATTTTTCTAACACGGATTAATTTTTAAATAATTATAAATAAACTTTAAATAAATGAATAAATATTATATGGAATGTCATTCCTTCCAATTTAATGAACGTAATTTCTGTTTTGTTTATCTGTTTTTTATGTGTAAAATGTTGTGTTGAGTTGCTGTTTTATTGTGATCTCGAAATCGATTGTAATTTGGTTAATTAACTTATATTAAGCTATCAATTGTTTGTTCAATTATTTTAAATTACACCCAACTCTTTTTTTAAACGGTCTTTTTTTAAACGATTTTGAAATAACACGTTTCACCAAATACACCAAACTTTTTTTTAAACGACCTTTTTTAAACGATTTTGAATTAACACGGTTCTCAAAATATACGTTTTGAACGAATATTTTGTTCTTGCACGAATAACAAAAATTATTTGTTTAAACTATTTTTGATAGTGTAATCAGAAGACGGTCAATTTTTGGCCAGAGATGTGTGGGTGACTGTTTTTAGATAAACGGTCGATCTTTGGCCAGAGATGTGTTTTTTAATAAAAAGTGTTGGTAATAGGAATTATAATATATGTCGCAAAACACATAAATTCTTTTTAAGGCTTGGTCGCATAACAGCATGCGTTCTGAGGTGTTGATAAACGGTTTTTTGTTAAACCTTTAAGGGCGTGAAAGGACAAAGAAACGTCTATGCATTCTGTCACTATAACAGTGACTGATCTCAACAACCTGATTTTTTGCATAGGGGAAACGAATATGATAGAGGTAAGATTAATTCGATTACACACCCGAGCACTGCTGGTGACGACATTTATGAAAAACAACAAGTTCAGCAATAGTGCGATGGCGTTGTAGGTAATCAAGATTTGATGTTGAATTTTAGTCTTCCACAATTCGTATAGCTTGTTTTGAATAGGGTCCAAAAGTGCCAAGATGGGAAGAGATGCAACGCCCTAAACTCTTTTTTCACAACAATAAACTTGACAACAATGGTCTATATAGGGGCAAATATAGGAGTTACAAATGGGGGGTAGAAAGATAGATTAAAAAATAATAAATAAAAAATGATGGAGGTTGCACGAGACGGAACTTGTCCTGACACGCAAATTCTATGGTTTGCAGAGCCATGGAGTAATTGATGCGGTGTGAATTTTTGATATCTATCGATAAGGCCTGAGATTCCTCTCTCTGTACCATCGCAATTATATGATCGTTCCAGAGTAAGACGTTAGAAATTGAGACACCCAATAACTGAATGCTTTCACATTCGTCTATTTCTTAGTCACATATTATACTAATTGAAATATCGTTTGAAAACTTGTTGTTCGATCTGGAAAAATCAATGGCTGTGTTTTGGCAGAATTAAAATTAGGGTTGCACCGATTAATCGGAAGATAATCGGTAATTGGCAATTTTGCTGATTAATCGATATCGGTTTGTTTGTCCGATTAATCGGCCGATTATCAACACATGCGTTTTTAATTGTTTGCATTTTAAACACAACAAATTATAAATTATAAAACCCCATAGTCAGCCATACTTGAAAACCTCTTTAAATAAGTATAAGATTGGGGATTGCTTAAAAATATGAGAAATCTGTTTATGTATTTCTGCATATTTTTGATACAAATTAATTTAAAATAATGCTGTTTTTAAATGAAGTACTATAGTTACTGCCACCGACATATAAGTTTTTTAAATTTTGCCAAACTTCCTGCCTCTGTAAATGGTTCCTTTCGGATTCAAAAATCTCGATTTGTGTTAAAATATTCGGTGCAAAGTTTCTTGTACGGTTCACAATGGCAGTGTAATTCTCGAAGTTTGCTATCCATGGCTTCTGTCTTATAAATATATAAGTTTTTATTAGTGCCATACCAGAGTAACCATGCTTGAAATAATGACAATAAATTCGTTCCTAGATACTTAAATTCACCAAATGTGCTACAGTCATAATGAATATTTCATATTTAGTGTGCTAAACATGTCTAGCTAATTAATAAAAAAAAAAAGTCAACCTTGATATTGGGTAAAAAATAAGTCGAGAGCGGCAGATTGTTTTACCTACGAAAAGAAAATAGTTGCCAGAAAAATGCAAAACACCGCTTT
Source organism: Diogma glabrata (assembly GCA_963693315.1). Classification (NCBI taxonomy): domain Eukaryota; kingdom Metazoa; phylum Arthropoda; class Insecta; order Diptera; family Cylindrotomidae; genus Diogma; species Diogma glabrata. The sequence continues at coordinate 116,190,971 of OY856187.1, forward strand.
CAACAGTTAGAGAATTTTTTTATTTAAAATATTGCCGAACTATAAATACATAAAAAATAGTGACGTCCGCATAACATTTTAAACTATGATTGCAAAGCGTCCCGATTTTGCTGGATTGTCCCGACTTGTGAAGAAAAGTCTTGCATTCTAACTAATAGTCTAATTCAAAAATGCTTTGCGCAGATTTGTTTAACTAATTTCCATCAAATAATCGACAGCCAATTAATCGGTATCGGCCGATAAAGAAAACCGATTAATCGGTAAGCGGCAAGATTTCTGATTGGTACAACCCTAATTAAAATAAACCAAACTTTTGATACGTTGATCGGAATTTTTTCTAACTCCTCTTTTACATTTATCCCCGACCCCGGTCCGGATTTATTCGTACGTGCATTTTATCCTTTATGAAGATAATTTATGGAGACACGCGCCAATGTAAACGAAAACCTAGAAAAATTGTTAATCAGCGTGACAAAAATTTGGCCAATTTTAATGATCATAGGAAAGAATGACTTGTGCAGTGTACTATCATCTGCAAAACTATTTATTGGGTTACTGGTGATTGTCAACAGTTCGTTGATATTAATTAAAAATAAAGAGAGAAAAAAAGAAGAAGAAAAGCCATCTGTAGATACTGAAAGAAATATCAGTATCGGTCGTTCGGTGAAAGCTATGAATCAGAATGCACGACTGCGGTGTGATATTAATATGTAACGAGCTTATTGTTTAGATTGGCACACATGATTCAATGAAATGCTTTTGAGATGTGTAATACGAAAAGTACGTTTTACCACCTTTTTCAGATATGCTATTCCAAAGATGGGCTACATAGTTAAATAGATCGGTTGTTAATTTTGTATTGGTAATTTCAAACATATGTCTTTTAAAAATTTTGATATGTGTCTATTATTATAATCCTCATATATTTTAGACTGAACTGAGAGTAAGGCTCTTAGTCTATAATTTGAAATATCACATTTGATTTCTTTTTTTTGGACATTGTTCAACTTCCAGCACGAACGAAAAATGCCTGATTTATAGGATTTGTAGAAAATTTTGGTAAGACTGGATGCAAGTTCTTTGAAAAATAATTTTAGAATAATAGGGGAAATGTTGCCCAGACGGGAGGCCTTTTTGATATTTGACTTCTTTAATAGTGATTCCACAATTTTTGGTTTGAAATGAAGTTCTGTCATATTAAATTCTGAAAACTTGCTTTTTTAGGAGTTTCCAAAACAGTCGAGTTCAAATCAAAGCGTTCCACGAATGTGATTTTTCTTGCTGCGTCAGTAGCAATTAAACCAACATCAATAATAGGAAGGGTAGAAGATTTGGTACCAGAATTTAAGATTTAATAGCTCTGTAACACATAATCACTGGGGTTTCCGCTTTCCCTTTCTAAATTTCTTTTCTTTTCGTTTTCATTTATCTGTTTTGATATTCTGTTGGCCGTTAGCTATTTTAATCGATTTATAGGATTTTTATTATAAATCCAAATATTAAATAATCTAGGTTTGTTTCTAAGGCCCAATTTTGCCCTTCGAAAACATATATTTTTGTTAGGATTTCATTATTGAAAAGGGAAGGAATTTATTGATGTCACATTGAATAGTTTCAGGAATTCAGAATTTGTGATCAATTAAACTAAAGTAACTTTGTGATTCCTTTCCTTTTCAGTAAAGTTTTGAGCAGAAACCTTTACATCGTCAGTATAAAAACCATAACTATCAAAAGGGAAACCTTTAAAGATACTTCGGGAAGGATTGCACTAAAAGGAAAAATTCAGTCACTACAATCTGTTTTGTTCCTGCGGAATGTTTACTTGTTTTTGTTTTATGTATATGTAATATAGTGTTTATTTTTATTTTGTTTGCACGGATTTTTGTGTAAGATTTTTGAAGTTACACGATTTTTTAATGTCGTGGAACGTATCCCCAAATTTACCATACGTCTCATGTATTTTTTTAAACGATTTTTTTTTAAACGTATTTCTTAGGAACGCATCTACCGTTTAAAAAAAGAGTTGGGTGTATATCGTTGGTTGGGATCAAGGCTGTGTAATTATATTTTATATTATATCGTTGGTTGGGATCCAGGCTGTATGAATTATAATTTCTTCCCTATGTGTTTACATATGTGCGTGTATGATGGGTGGAGTGAGTCAATGTCTGACTTTAGATTTATTGATTTATTTCTATTTATGTGTATTGCTAATGATTCTAATGTAAGCCGCTTTTTCCAATTTTCCTCCTTAGTTATAATTAAGGTGTTGTCATAATCCAATTCGTGTCCTAGCTCTTTCGTATGTTTGTATGCTGCTGTGTTGTTTGTTCTTATTGTGTTAGTTTTTATATCGTTCTTGTGTTGTTTGATTCTGTTGCCAAGTTTCTGTCCTGTCTGTCCGAAATATCTGCCATCACAGTCTTTACAATCAAATACATATATCACGCCATGCTGGTCTATAGTTTTTGCTTTTTCATAATTTGTTGCAATGATTTTGTTGATCGTCGTGCTGGGTTTATGCGCTATTTTGATTTTTCCGTCTTATGTGTGAATAACCTAGTTAAGTTTTCCGATAATTCCTTGGAGTATGTTAAACTTTTATATTTGATGTTTTGTGTTGTGGGATTGCTATTGGTGGTCCTCATGTTTTCATATTTTTGTATCATTCTTTTGGTGGTTTTGTTTGGATATCCATCCATGCGAAGTATCTTATATATTTTTTCAATGATTTCTTTTTTATATATGTTGGACGTTACAGATAGCATGCGATGAATTGTGCCATATGCCATGTTGTTTTTCTGATTGTTCGGGTGTTCGGAATGAAAGTGAAGTAATCTGTTTTTCGCAGTCGTTTTTTGGTAATGTTTAGTTACTACCCGTCCATCTTGGTTTCTTATTATTAACATGTCTAGGTAAGCAATATAATACATCATTAGATCAGTTTTATGGTACCTAACATTATCATAAACAACAACTATACACTGTAAATATATGTTTATGCAAATTTTTTGATTTCTTATACTTCGCTAGAAATGTAGACTAATTTTTGGTTTATAAGCGTTGACATTTTTTGGTAGTTTATCTAGTCGGCTAGCCCTGATGCGAATGATAAACTTTTTTAAAGTGTATAATTTTCACATTGGTTCGAAACTAGATCGGTCGAAAATTGTAGGGATTGCAAAAAATTTCATAATTTGCACCATAATTTTTTAGATTCAGTTCTTATATTCATGATGGGAGACTTTCCATCGGGGTGATGTTATATCACAACTAATTTACTGAATTAACAATATTTATGTTCATATTATTTGTAGAAAAAATTGTAATATGTACTAGAAGTTTTGTTTTACCCGAGATACAAACCCAAACATAACATGCGAATTCAATTTATTTTGTTGTAAAATATTTTCAGGAACATCTAACAAAATTGGATCTATAGCATTTTTATCTGAAATAAAAAAATTTTCAGGTAAATTTACAATTTTCTTTTCCTCCATCCTGGTTAAACACACTTTCCACTACCGGAGTAAATGCAAACTGCAATATTCTGCTTCCTGGATCATGTTGAACGGAGAATAGTGGATTTCGATAAAGTATTGCAGCGTCGATATTTTGTAAATATATAATCAACTTATCCAATGCATCAATTGATGGATCATGTATTTTAGCTGCGTAAAAACGAAACCATAAGTGGAAATTAAATTGGTTAACTCTCAAGTCTCAACAATGGGTTATTGAACTTTATAACCTTCTAACCCTAGCATACTACAATGTGTATACTAATTGTTGCCAAAACCAAAATACTTTTTTCAAATCTAAATAAATTACATTAGCATGCCCTTACCAAATTCTATAATTTTGTTTGTATCAGTTTTAGGGGATATCATTTCATCAATTAACACAGTTGAACTTTGCATAATAGCTTTTTTAAATAAGTTTCTAGAAACTGGAGATATCGATAAAATATCGACGGATACTGCACCAGCGCTATGACCAAATATTGTTATTTCATTACTATCACCACCAAAGTGTTTTATATTTCTGTGCACCCATTTTAAAGCAAATAATTGATCTTTAAGTCCCATATTTCCTGAATAAAGTGGATCGTTCAAATTTAAAAATCCAAAAACCGACAATCGATAGTTAATGGTGACGAGAATTACATTTTTATCCATTAAAAAATCAGGACCATACAGATAATCGTTTCCAGAGCCACTATAAAACCCGCCACCATGAATGTAAAACATAACAGGCAAGAGTTTTATTGGACTTATATCTGAAATTTGTAAATATACAATTATTATTGTAGTTCACATGTTACATTTAGCTAACATTATACCTGGAGTATAAACATTTAAAAATAAACAGTCTTCCGAACCAATTATATCTTCTGTGTTTGACTCAAACTGTATGCATTGACTTTTAAAATTGTTTGCTTCCAAAGTTTCATTCCACTTATCTATTTCTTGTGGCGGCTAAAATAATAGGCAATGATTATGTATGAATAACTTCAACCAATTTTAATGTTAATTGCTTAAACTTTAGATGGATTCTAATTCCGCAAATGATTCTTTATATCATATGACTATCTTTAATATTTTTTATACTTTTGAGAATTAGTAAAAATACTTAGATAGATTGAAGAAAATATTACGTATAAGAGATACTACGACTTAAAACTATTCTGTCAGTCATTCATACTTGTTTTCCCAAAAAATGTTGACAATGTTTCATCATAATTGATATATCAACGAAGGCTGTTGTCTTCTAACAAAATTAAACAACAGAAAGAAGTAAAGATAGCAGTTGTTTATTGGTGCCCCTAATGTCCTCCAAAAGCTTATCAGTGCCTCTAAAATGCAAAAATAAATTAAATGAACTATATTGCAAACCGTTACTAGTTTTATCCAAATCGGTTATCGGTAACTGTTATTAAATGTTATCAAAGTTTAAAAAAAAACACGCGTTTAAGAAATCTCGCACGATATTGTCCTATATATAAATAGAAAATCTAGAACTTCACAAGTTTTGACACAGGGTGGCTTGAAATTTCTTAAGAAATTTAGTGACAAACAAAGTTTTTAAGTTATATTGTGCTCGGACGGTTTATTCGATTTGAGTAAATTTTTTTGTTTGAAAGTTATACTGATAAGTATAAGTTATACTATAGCAGATGAAAAACGTGATCTACGCAGGTGAAAAAGTCGAAATTTGAACTTGTTCTATCCTTACTCTAAAATATATCAAATTAACTCAGAAGCGTTAATTTTTGTTCTTGAGATATTTAATTTTAAAGATTTTTGGTACGACTGAAATTCGAATTTTTCTTGATTTTTTCAAACAACTTCCATTAACACAAAATTTTTAAATCAATTGAATTTTAACTTTTTTTTTTGAAATATAGCTCTAATCTAACCTTACTTTAAAATATATCAAATTTACAAAGAGGCGTTAATTCGTGTTCTTGAGATATTTAATTTTAAAGATTTTTAGTCCGTCTAAAATTGTATTTGTTCATTATTTTTTCGAACAATTTATAACATCAAAAAATTTTAACCACTGAAGTTCGAGAAAATAATGAACTATTAGAATTTTAATCAGACTAAAAATCTTTAAAATTAAATATCTCAAGAACACGAATTAACTCCTCTTTGTAAATTTGATATATTTTAAAGTAAGGTTAGAGCTATATTTAAAAAAAAAAGTTAAAATTTAATTGATTTTAAAATTTTTGTTAGTGGAAGTTGTTTGAAAAAATGAAGAAAAAATCTTTAAAATTAAATATCTCAAGAACAAAAATTAATATCTCTGAGTTAATTTGATATATTTTAGAGTAAGGATAGAACTATTTTCAGAAAAAAAATTAATTTAATTCCAATTGATCTTCGACCCTAGCGCCATCTTTAAAAAAGTTTTTTAATATTTTTATTTAAAAATTAATTATAAAAACAATAAATGAATTTTTTTTCAAACGACTAACTAATCATCTATCAAACAAAAAAAGTTTGATGAAATCGGTATAGCCGTTCTTGAGCAATTTAATTTCAAAGTTACATCGGATTGGCAGAATTTTCATTCTTCATGCATGTTGGGGTGCCCCCTGTGCTCAAACTGTGCACTTTAAAAAATTTTTAAAATAAGTCGTATTTTTTATTTTGTCCATACTACTTATATGCCAAGTTTCAGGAAAATCAAAAATGGTCAAGTTTTCACAACTCTGTCTAGAACACGTGTTTCATCAGTAAGGCTTTTTAAAAATATTACACTGATGAAAAAAAATTTATAGTTTTAGATGATTTTTTTAAATTTAATTCTTCAAACATGGCGATTTCATAAAGTCCCCTTTTTATTCTTATATTTAAAAGATTTATTATTTGCTATTGAATATATATAGAATATATTATTAGTTTGATTCTTTTTGTACCTTGTGCCATCCCCCGGGTAGAAGTTGCCATTATTAAACAACGAACCAATCTCGGGCCCATATTGGCGAGCCAACCCCGGGCTAGTTAGTTTGGGTTCAGTCTGGGTAAGTTGTAAATGCCTAGACTGAACTAAGATTTAGATTATTATATATTATGTTTTATTAACCAGTCTAATGCATTGTAAAAATGTGCAAGCCATATTATGTTTAGACTGAAAAAAAAAATTCAGTCACTACAACCTCTTTTGTGCCAACCGAATATTTCTTGTCACAATAACCTGAAATTCGGGTGTCTTATCTTCAAAATACAAATTTGAAGACACAACAACTGAATTGAAGACAGAACAACCGAATGTGATGTCATCGTGACCGAATAATCACTGTGCCAACCGAATGATATATTTTTTTCTTTCAGGGTATCTTTATTTTTATATTATGTTACTCTTTCCACAACTTTCTTTCCAGACATTAAAAGTAGGTCTGGAAAAAAAATTGGTTTGGTAGGCCTGGCCTAAGTCTTATTTGCAAGACTTGGCCCAAGCCTGGTTTGCCAGACTTGGACCCAGGACATCAGTCCAAACTTTGTCCAAGTTTGGGCAGTTTGAAAATGTTAGGGCTGGTCCAAATCCCAAAAGCTGTGGCGTCAGTTTGGCCCTGGTTTTTGACCTTTAGCTGTTTCTTACCCGGGTATAAATAAATATTTTTTTCTGTAAAAATCATAATTTAATGAAACAATATTAATAGCCATTTTCGATGTGACTGAAGCAACTAATACAACTGAAAAATTGAATGCAATTGTTGTTGTGTTTTCAGTTGTTCTAGTCAAATCGAACGCACCGCACCTAATATTATAAACAAATACATTAAAAAATGAATTTATATATTTTTTTGCATTTAAATTGAAATATTTCTGATTTTCGGAAAAGCAAAACATTTTGGCAATTATTTTATCGGGTGTAGTGTTATCCGGTTAAAAAACAGTGAAGTCCTTGAGTCCCACTAATTGCTTTGTAACATATTTGAACTTTATACTAAAAAAACATTCGAACTACGGGCAAACCTGGAGCCCTATTCCCGAACACACAAATATGAATTTTGACAATATTGTGAAGTTTGTATTTCATAACATACAACGTTAACGGTAACGATTTTACGAAAAACGAATTTCATTTCAATATTGTCAAAATTCACATTTATGTGTTCGGGAATAGGGCCCCTGAATCTACGTCAAACGAAACGCATTGGAAATCTCTAATTTAAAAAAAACAATTTATCCTAACAAAAATTTAAATATTAATGTAGGTAGAATACCAAAAGAAAATAATTTAATAAGAGAAAAAAAAACACAAAAATTATATTAATTAATACAAAAAAAACATTAAGCTCACATTAATAATATGTATTTATGTTAGGTGTGCGTTCGATTTGACTGAAACAACTGAAAAAACAACAACAATTGCATTTAATTCTTCAGTTGATTCAGTTGTTTCAATCAAATCGAACAAGGCTGTTGATCTGCTTCTTCATCTTTCTCTTGTTCAATCAAATAAACAGCTTGTCCGTTTAATAGCAATAAGGTTGATGAAAATTTATCACAAAATTCTGGAAACATATAGTAAGCATCCTGTAACTTTTCACCATCAATTTTTATGTTTAACCAAGCTAGCATAGTTGAATTAAAGTTATTTCTAGAATTGTTGCCCGGGTAAGAGCTGCCAATATTAAACAACGAACCAATCTCGAACCCATATTGGCGAGCCAAGTCTTGGCTAGTTAACTTTGGTTTCAGTCTGAGCCAGTTGTAAATGCCTAGACTGAACTAAGATTCAGTTTATTACATATATTACGCGTTATTCACCAGTCTATTGCATTGTAAACATGTGCAAGCCATATTATGTTTATCTTTATTTTTATATATGTTACATTTAAAGGACGTCTGGAAAAGAAAATTTTTTTGTAGAGCTGGCCCAAGTCTTTATTTGCTAGACTTGGACCAAGACTTGGCCAAGATTTGGCCAAACCTGGCCGCAGGACATCAGTCAAAACTTTGTACAAGCTTGGGCCATTTGAAAATGTTAAGGCCGGCCCAAACCCCAAAAGCTGTGACGCGGGCTTGGCCCAGGTTTTCCCTCTTAGATTTTTCTTACCTGGGTCACTACAAGCAAGTTTGCTGATTCTATTAAACTTTTTTTGTTGAGAAGGTATTAAATGAATTTTAATAAAAAATTACACTTAGTATTTCTTGCGTATTTTACCTGAAATTCTTTAGTTTTAATTTTCCAAACAGTTAAATTTTCAAGGATGGCTAGACCCAAAAGTACTTTTTGTGATTCTGTTTTTGGCTTTCTAAAGGTTTAGTCTTTTAAGATCATTCTCCATACCCAAGACATGCTAAAATTACAGACAGGCGTTTTGTTTCGTTGATGAGACAAACCCATTTGAATATTTCGTAACTGATTAACTATATTTCTGTTATTTTTATTAATAAAAAACATGGTGCCAATATTTTGACCTTGCGTCATCTTCATGCGCTTTTTTCCTCAATTTTCTGAAAACGGCGTTTTTCACGTCATGGAAAAAAATATGGGACCAACTTAGACCAGTCAAAATAGCTTTTTGTGAGGAAAAAATTATTAACAGCATGAAAACTTTTGGATAAGGAAGAAAATATTGCGCAAACGATGGGAAACGTAAAATAAAGGTGATCCGAGTTACGAGGGTGAAATGGGATGAGCTTTTAGGGGTAGAAATGGTTTTTTACGATTTTCAGCGAAACTATAGTTTATGCGAAACTATAGTGCTCTATAGAGCTTCTATCGAAAAAAGATTAACGCAAAAGTTGTAGGTAATAAAAAGGTCTATAACTTTTGTATCGGCCATTTTTTCACATAACCTAAAATTTGCCGTGAAAATAGAAGAAACCGAGAAAAAAAGGTCTTTTCGTTTTCTATTTTTTTTTTGCACAAAATTTGGTTAAAACGTACTTAATTACGTCCCTAATACGCCGTAATTTTTTGGAATCAAAATATTTATTTTTACGTTTGATTTTAATTTTAAACCAAAAAAGTACTCATTTTCACACGAAAGTTTTCCTGTGCTGAAAACAGTTTTATTAAAAAAATCAGTAATCTTTATTTTTGTTGAAACGTCTACTTTTAGATGGTGTAAAAAAATAAATATTACCATGGAAAAAATTTATATTTTTTAAAGATTTCAACGATAAATTTTAACAAATGATGAATATTTTTAAACGCATTTCCTGGAAAATGTTTCCGTGTTTATGTTTTGTTAATGTTTAATTTTTTACACCTTTTTAAAGTAGACGTTTCAACAAACATAATGATTAATGTTTTTTTTTTGACAAAAATGTTTCCCATACAGGGGAATTTTCGTGTCAAAATGAGGTCACTTTTTTGGTTTAAAATCAAAATTAAACGTAAAAATATATATTTTGATTTCAAAAAATTACAGTCTATTAGGGTTATAATAAGGTAAGTTTCCAACGAGTTGTGTGAAAAAAGTTTTCTTTTGTGGGAGGTAGAAATTAAAAACGAAAACGCCTTTTTTTCTCGGTTTTTTCTATTTTCACGGCAAATTTTGGGTTGTGTGAAAAAATGGCCGACATAAAAGTTATAGACCTTTTTATTACCTACAACTTTTGCGTTAAACTTTATTCGACAGAAGGTCTAGTTTTGCTGAAAATCATGAAAAACCATTTTCTACCCCTAAAAGCTCACGCCATTTCACCCCCGTAACTCGGATCACCTTTCATTTATGTTTCCCATCATTTGCGCAATATTTTCTTATTTATCCAATAGTTTACATGCTGTTACTAATTTTTTCCTTTTTTTACCTGTTTTTAAGGTATCTAGACTGGTCTAAGATTGTTATTGTTAAAAAGTTTAATGTTTATAATTATCATATTGTTAAAGAATTTAAAAAAAACTGTAGTGATAGTTTTTATTTTTATTGTTTTATATAGATGTTGTACAACATGTTTATTTATATAAAAATTTGATAATAGTATAAAGTAAGATTTTTTCCAGGTTAAGTTTATATGAAGTTGTTTTTGTGAATTGAGTTTAACTGGATCATACCGTTCGAATTAATTTTAATTTCAATCTATTGGTTTCAGCCCATGAAGATGACCCGTAAGGTCGAAATATTGACACCATGTTATTTTAGAATAAAAATTAAAGATAACAGAAATATAGTCTATAAACAAGCCGTTTTTTTGTAACAATAGAAATTTACAAAAATACATAAAAAAATTTATGATAATTAATTATCTATGTGATAATTAATTATGTAAACTTTTAAATTAAAATTAAAAATTTTTAAATTAAAATAAGTATTAAATATTTCAAGTATTTCAAGAGTATGTTTTGATTCAAAGAGTAAATACTTGAAAAACCAAAAAATAATTAATTAATTAATTTTTTAGAACTAGTCAAACTATTGTCTATAAGTATGAAGTAGTGTTAAAAGAACACATTTTGAATTTGGAGCATGGTAAACCACCAAAAGTATCAAATTTGTCACCAGATATACAAAATTAGTTCATAAATGTTTTAGCGAACCACGTTAAGTTTAAGCTTGTCAACGAAATTAAATCGGTTAAATATTTTGGAATTATGTTTGATAGCACACCTGACATTTCACATATTGATCAAATGTCAGAAGTGATTCGTTATGTGAAAATTGATGGTAGAAAAGTGGATATCAAGGAAGTATTCCTTGGATTTTTTCCTTTACATGGAAAAACGCCGCTGATTTAAGCGATGAAATTCTTACACTGAAAAAAATTGAAATAATGACAACCCCATCTCGAAGTTGGCAGTTTATTATTCATGCAAAGAAAAGATATTTAAAAACAATTTCACCGTGATTGGGACAACTATTTAGTACGCAGTAACATTTTCCTGACAACAGAATGAGGTTTATTTAAAATATAAAGTGTTATATCCAATATAACAGCAGTTGAATAAAGTTAATAACTATATTTCCATGAAAACATATATCTTTGGCCTTATGTCATGAATTTTTCATTTTAAAATTTAAGTATTTGAGATTAATTGAACTATATTTTATTTTCCATGAAAATTTCATGTGATTGTCTCGGCTTATCATTGTACAGTTGTTGAATCAATCTTGTAGTTCGATTCGCCATATCTGCCCGCACGGTGAGGTTGAGACAACTGCATTTCGATTGGAAATAGGACATGTTTTTTTCCGTCAAAAATCTTGAAAATGACGGTATAGATGTTATGAATTGTCGTTCCCAAGGTTATGATAATGCAGCTGTTATGAGTAGTATACATGGAGGAGTGCAAGCTATTATTAAAGCAAAAAATAACAAAGCAATTTTTGTCGGCTGCATAGATCATTCAATTGATTTATGTGGCCAACACTCAATTGCACAAAATGTAGCTTGTGTAACGTTTTTCGGAACAGTGGAAGCCATTTTTACATGTTTTTCTGCTTCGACTAGCCGCTGGGAAGTGCTTGTTAAACACAACAAAGCAACTGTTAAAAGACTCTTACAACGCATTGGAGTGGTCATTATGCTGCAGTAAAAGTATTGGCCGAAAATTTTGATGAGATTGGGGCTGCAATTGAGAAGTTAAGTGATCAACAATAAAATGTAGACAATAGAGGTGCTGCACAGAACATAATCCATGCAGCATGTGATTTTTCGTTTCTTTGATATCTTTTGTTTTGGAATAATATTCTAAGGGAAATAATATCTGTGCTCAGATTGGATTGCAAAGCAAGGGCCTGAATATTTATCAATTAGTTACAAAAATAGAGTCAATTCGTAACGAAGTCACATTGTAGAAGAGGCAATAGATCTTGCTGCGAAAAAATCGGAGGACTATGACATTCCAATGGGAAGCCGAATTCGTCGTAAAAACGAATGGCTGGGGAGTGTGCCCCTGATGTTGGACTGACACTGAGAGCTCAACTTAAAAAGAACATGTTGGAATGTCTTGACCGATTCAGTGTCCGATTCAAAAATTATAAATTCCATTTATCGGCTTTTTATTATTATTGACAGTTTTTATTTTTGGGGTGACACTACAATATCCGCCCCGGGTGCCACCCATGCTAGCTACGCCACTGCCGCGACTGCTTAAGGATAAGATCTACTAAGATAAGTATATAAGTATATAATATAAATTATTTTAATCCCTTATATAAATGATAAACTAATATGGGTGATTCTACAAAAATCGGGTAACTCCATGTCATCAGTCAATAGATACCAAGTTTTATTATATTTTGTTGATATTTCAATTTATTTTAAAAGAATTAAAAGTCTTGCATTTGGTCACCCAATTTCAATTATTCATTTTAAATAGAAGTATGTTAAATAGCCCAATATATCCTCAATATGTCACCACCACGAAATCGCGCAATAAAATGGCTGTATATTATATATTACTATTAATTTAGGGAAACTTACTATTTTTCTATAATCTGTAATGTGCTTAGTAGTGAATATCACAATTTTCATAATGTAATATTCTCAAGGTTAGTAGAAAAATAATAACAAACTTTGTCATCAGTTTTTATCGTCAGTCCCTTGTGTGTCTTTCAAACTTGAAGTTCTCGGTAAATATCACCGACTCAAGGTCAGTTCCCAGTTAAATTTTAGCGTTGGTAGTAAAGTTAGCTACAAACCATGGCATTTGTCGGGCGCTATTACTATGCCAGTGCTAGATTGGTTGTTAACGTGTATATACGTGCCTAGCCAGTCAAAATATTAGTACTCTGGTGAGTCGGTATGTCCTTGTAAACCTGAGTTTTGTTTTAATTTAAACACAGTTACATTTGATTTGTTAAAATGCAGCTTGTTGATATTCGAAAAAACAAAAAAAAACAATAGTTGTAATTATAACCTGAAATTTATGTCTTTTTCATCAATCTCCTGGCGTCAGTCTCCTGGTCAGTATTTAAATGTTTTGATGTTTCACAGGCACTGAATGTCAATTTTTTTGATTCTATTGTTTCTTGATTTCTCAGAAAATGTATACTATTACTAAAACTACACTAAAATGATATAATTTAAGTAATATTATGTTATTAAAATGTCAAAAGACTGTTTTGAAGACTGAGGTAGTTCTCACGGTATTACACGGTAACAGTTGTTTTTAATAGTTACTTAAGTGGTTTAATATTTAAAATATAAGTCCTTTTATTAGATTCAACGAAATTTGTTCAAGGTTTTAGTCAATTTCATATATTACTCTGTTACCCTCGTCAATCCCTAGCGGTCAAATTCATAAAAATTAAAATATCTCAAAATATACTAAAAAAGTGACTGGCCCGATTGAGAACAATATAGCCATTAGATTACCCATCTTAAATATCCGAATTTGTAGAAATTTAAAATAAAAAATATAGTCAACAAAATATCTTTAAAAGTTACCCAATTTTTGTAGAATCATCCATATATTAAATTTTCAAAAGTTTTTATTATCCATTGACCATTATTGCTTTAAAACTAACAAAACCTTTAAGATTTTAATGAAATTTCAACAAAAAAATAAAAAAAAGGTTATTTTATAATAGATTTAAAATTTAAAATATTGCCCGTATCCCGGGATTTAAAAAACGGCCGGGAAATACAAACTCTAGGGGAGAAGGGAGAACAGAAAAAAACTCACATTTTTAGTAATTACTCAAAAAGTAACTAATCAATAATTTATTGAATTTTGTTTTTGAAATATTTCAATCTTTTTCGATTTTTCTAAATCAGTTTGATTTCCTAAAATAAACTTTTGTACCATCTCCTTATCTATGGCTATGAAATACAGACAAACAAATATATTTGCTTTTGTTTTGTTTTCGGTAGGCGTGGACATATACATTTTATAACTGTAGAAAATTTTAAGTTGATAGCACTTATAGTTTGTAAGAATATCTATAAAGTAAACAGTGATAACAGCAATTCTTTTTTTTTTATATTTTGTATTATTTTGGTTTCTATTGACTAGTCAATGTGATGGTATAAATTAATAAATTAACATATTAAAAAATTAAAATTTTTTTCGAATGATTTAAAACTATTTAAAAAACACAATACACATATACAATTGAATAAATTAATTACAAACTTTGTAATTCATTTATTCAATTGTATATGTGTGTTGTGTTTTTTAAATAGTTTTAAATCATTAGAAAAATTTTTAATATTTTAATATGTTAATTTATTCCATCACATTGAACTAGTCAATAGAAACGAAAATAATACAAAATATAAAAAAGTCCGAGCGGCAGGTATATCTGCTAGAAATAGGTAGATTTCGGGATGAGACAGTTATGTGTGCAATTAGAATCGGATTTATCAGATTACTTTATAAAAAATATTAATTAAAAACAGAAGTATTAAACAAACTTTAAAAATAAACATTATTTCATACAGTTTTTGGGCTCTAGGCACTTAACCTGTACCCCGATATGGCCAATTGTCAAATATATTCAGGAGACTGTTTGCCGCAACATACACAGAAAATATTTTTAGCGTAAGTGAAAAAATGCGACCGTGAAAGTGCCGCTAAATGCCGTTGTACTTCACACAGTTTATTGCAGATAGCTAAAGAACCTTTTATTGCAGATGTCTGGCTTTTTAAAAAACGATAGAAATATGTTCAAACAGTTAAAATTTATAAATTTTGTTTACATATTTTGCCCCAAACGGCCGTTATATTGCTTTGTTTTTGACAGTTTTAAGGCTCTAGACTCTTAACCTGTACCCGGATATGACCAGTTGTCGAACTTATCCAAGAGATTGTTTGCCGCAACACGCCCAAAACCAAAACTAGACCGAAACTAGACCAATTTTTGGTCTAGTTTGAAAAATGCGACCGTGAGAGTGCCGCTAAATTCCGTTTTACCTCATATTGTTATATATATGTTATATATATATATATATATATATATATATATATATATATATATATATATATATATATATATATATATATATATATATATGTATATTTATATATATATATATATATATATATATATATATATATATATATATATATATATATATATATATATATATATATATATATATATATATATATATATATATATATATATATATAATTTTTTTGTTTTTTGTTTTTCCGTCTCCGCTTTACATATATAGTCGTTTGGCATCAAAATTTTTCCGAAATTCCGAAATGACGGACATTGCAATAGGTAGATTTTTATATGAAATCTACCTAAAAAAAAAAGAATTGCTGTTATCACTGTTTACTTTATAAAAATTTGTGACGTGGGTGCCCAGTGCACAATTAGAGAGTCGAGAAATTATAATTGTGGAAAAATAATTATAAAAATAATTAATAAAAATTATAATTGTTATAACAATTTCTATAGTTATTACCAATCGACAAAAATGAACTGTAAGAATATCGATTATGGAAAAATTCGGACGGACACCATATACATACAATACAAAAATCCAATACATATATTTACATGTACAGTAGAGGCAGAAAGTATGAGGCACTTTAATTTTTAGTGAAAAAGCAAAAATTAAATATGCACTTCATTTTATTGTGTTATAATAATATTGAAATATAAAACTTTAACTTTTTAACACCGAATTAAAAATAATTTACGTTTATTTAGCCCACATTTACGTTTATCTAGCCCAACATTGGACTTATCGAAATAACCAATTTTTTTTTTAATAATTGCTGCATAAATTCTTGGTATTCTACCGAGTAATTTGTCAAGACATTCTGCATCCAAATTATCCCACACAGACTGGAGTATCTCCCAGAGATTTATAATTTATGCAATATTTGTTTTTCGAACCTGCCGATTCATTTCTTTCCAGAGTAGTTCGATGGTGTTGCAATCAGGAGTTTGTGGTGGCCACTCCAATACTGTGAGCACTCTTTTCTTTTCCAAATTCTTCAAAAATGGCGTGCATATCTTTCTTTTATGTTTGGGGCAATTATCCTGCATAAAGACTTATTGATTCCGAAATATTTTTTTAGCAGATGGCACAACTTGGGTTTCTAGAATGTTTCTATACATTTCTTTATTCATAATTACCACCATTATGTGCAAGCTACTTGCCGCCAAAGCATCTCCATAGGATCCTCCATAATATTTCACAGTCAATCAAGTCATCTGTGTAGTCATCTAAATCATTCTTCATCTATGCGTAGTACGGAAATTCTTCGCTTGGTTCCAAACATTAGAAACTGCGATTCATTGGTTTCACATGACTTTCCATCACAATCGAGGTGACCAATCTTTGTGTGCTAGTGCCTATTTTAACCATTTTTCCTTATTTCCTGGTTGCAGTAATGATTTCCGTGCGGCAACTCGTTCATTCAAGACCTTTTTCTCTAATAATACTTTTTATTGTAGACACACTAACTTTCGGATCATGGAATTGATTGTATTTCAATTTCTTGACG